>JBAMBJ010002511.1:0-19028 GCA_037043495.1 Drosophila recens
AACCCTTTTAGGCCTGGTTATTTGAGCAATATGCCTTCAAGGACTGCACGTAATTAGCCTGCCCCAAAAGCGTTTCGTAATTTGATAGTTTTAATTGGTATTTGCTTGTGCCACAGAAATTTGATTAGAGTATTCAGTGTATTTAATTAAACTACGCCATTTAATTGGAACACATAGAATGTGAAACAAAGCAGCGACAATATTAAGCAAGACAGTTATTAGAGATTTTGATTATATAGAATTAATATGTAGAAAATAGTTAAATAAAATAGATAGTAGGCATTTAAGAAAATGATAAGTCAGTGTATAAAGTACAAAGCAAAGAAGTTAGAATTAATTAGAGCATTAAGAAATGATGCTCAAAAAATTCGAAATAAATACAGTATTGAAAAAAATAATCATCATCATTTTGACATTTTAAACAAATTTTGAATAATAATAAATATTAATATTAAATATTCAGGCCTGTTCCGGTTTTCACTTTTCATTTTATAGCATTTAGTGAAATGCATTTATTCGCTTTGCACTTAACATAAGAATTTAAAAATGATCGTTTTTCCCTCTATCCGACTTAAACTTATCAACTCAAAGTGATATCAATCCGCAGAATTTCACTGAAATGATATTAGAGCAGGTTAAAGAAATTCACTTCCGCAAAATCTTACCGAAAGTGAAAACCGGAACAGGCCGGATTATTCAAAATTTGTTGAAAATGTCAAAATGACTCTTGTTTCTATAATTTTTTATATAAAAATTTAGAATAGTAAAAAAAATATTATTCAAAATTTGATGAAAATGGGAAAATGACTCTTGTTTCTATAATTTTTTAACAAAAAAAAAATAATAATAATAATTATGATAAAAGGCTGATAATAAATATAGAATCGTGTTATTTTGTTAAGTTTTTAGACAACAAAAAGCATTAAAAATGCTATAAAATTAAGTTATTTTATTTTAAATTTTCCAACATTATTTAACAGGTGGTAAACTAAAATTGTGATACTAATTAAAATTATGTTTTCCAACGAAATTTTAAAAATACAAGAAAAAAATTCTCGTTCTTTAAAACATGGAAAATAACTTATTAAACTCTGAAAAAATGAAATGCAATTAATTTATGTAAATTAAATGAAAAAATTGTATGGAAAATTATTTATTTATCCCCAAACACATCACACACACACACACACTTTCAACACCTTTACCTCTGTTTGTGTCATAATAATTTCCCACTTTCATAATAATTTATGCAAACTTTGTTTTTAATACGAAACTCATTCGCTGCAAGTCGAAAGCACAAAGTTTTTTTCGTTGGAAAACTACGTCTTCTCAAAATTTTGTGAATGCAAAAGATTTTCTCACAAATTTGTGCTTGAGTGCAATTCACGTGGCTTTTGTTTGTTTGCTTTTTCCGACTGCTAATTAGAAGCGTTTTCTATCTTGTTGAAGTTGAGGAAAGTTCTTTGTGCGTGTGGAGAGCATTTTCAAGTTTTCCGTTTTCGCTGCTTTGGCAATTTATCAAAACGGATTTGTTGCACACACACACACACAACACACACAAACAATGCACACATATGTATGTATAGAAAGGCGCATCAAGTGCAGAACTTTTGACATTTTCTTTTGTAATTAATAGAAGCAGCAGCAGCAGCAACAGTCGAGTTAGCTGTCGAGTCAAGTTAATTGAATTTGTGTTGCATTTGCGCAAATTGCTCATACGCCATGTATGCTCACAGGTGTGTAGGTGTGGGTGTGTGTGTGTTTTTGTGTGTCTTGGCCTTTACAAATTAAGCAATTTGCTGGCCCAGCTGCTGTTGCAGTCAGGTGACTCCTGAGCGCATTTCCATATCAAAGAGAACCTTGCTTCGGCAGTTTCGCATGGTCAGGCAACATTATCCTTGTTGTTGCCTGCAGGCTTCTTTGTTATTGTTGTTGTTGTTGTTTATCTGACATCTTCCAGTGGCCAGACAAAAGAAGGATCTGCTTGTGGCTCTGTTTTATTGCATTTGACAGTGGCCAAATCATCCCACTCACATCCCTTTTTCAGCTCCTTCTACTTCGCTTTGTTCTTCTTGTTGCCTGGCAGCGCAAACAATGAAAAGTAGCGTGAGGCAAGTGTGGAAAGTGTGGAAAGTGTGGAAAGTGTGGCAAGTGATGCATGTGCTGCACTCGGTGATTTATGATGATGATGATAATGGCTTGAAATTGCAGCTGCTGACAGCATAGACTGTATAGTAGTATATAGCCCGTGTAGACGGTTGTGCTGAGCCAGGCTATAATGCTTTTGGCCACAATGCCTCTGAAGTGCACTTCAACGCCAGTTGCAAGTTCAATTAACATGTTTGCTACCAGTAAAATGAATAAAGTACTCGAAGTTATTGTTGCTAACAGCAATTATAGAAAATGTTTATTTGGTATATAGCTGCAACTGTTATTTGTATTGTAGCTGTTATGATAATTGCAGCAGCTGTTAATATTTGTGTTAATTTTACATTTTCTTTTGCTGTTTTTGCTACATAAACTTAATGCTACTGTTAATGTTAGGGTTACAGTGCTGTTACGGCTATAAAAAGCAAAAAATGTTAAATTTTCAATAGGCTGCGCCTATTTCATTAACAGGAAAAAATTTAAATTGATAATAATAACTTTAATTTTATTTTATTTTATTGCTTTTTTTCGATTTCTAGAGTTACAAGCTGTGCATATTATTTAAGGCACAAGTTAATATTATAAACATCAATTTTGAAGTATTATTAATATTAAACAACTCAAAGTTAATAAATAAAAAGACATAAATATAAATTTCAAAACATAAAATTAACTGTAGCTTTAAGCTTTAAAATTACGTTAAATTTTAGTTTTTATTTACATTTATTTCAATTGTGTTTGTTTAATTAAAAAAAAAGTTAGATTATTGTGCTACTGATAAGTGAACGTATTTATTTGCTACATCTGCCAAAACTGCAGCAATGTTCATTTAAATTTAAGCTTTAAGCTTAACAAATAATATTAAATTATTATTTTATTTTTTTTTCGCTTAAAATTAAAAGCCGAAAAGACTCTTTCAACTGTAAAATGTGTTCAAAAACAGAAATGAAATTTTGGGCATTTTTATTATTCATGTCATCATCAAACAAATGTTGTACAAAATCGAAAACAAAATGATCTCGCTAGAAAAATGACAGCAGAAAATAAAGAAGAGAGTTGAAAGTGGTATTTTATTTAAAGCATCTATTGCTACTCCATTTATTGCTTTTTTGACCAATTTATTGTTACTGTTAATGTATTAACCCAAGCTCTTCTGCTATTCTCACTGTAACTGTTACGTTTACTGTTACTGTTACTGTTATTAATTGTACTGCTGCTGTTGTTGCTATTTTTACCTGTTAAATGTTACGACTGTTTTTGGTTCTACTCTCGTTTCAACTAAATCATATTAGCCACAATTGCCGACTGTTATCGCGACTCGTTTATCTTTGTGTCTGTCTGCTCGTGCGTAAGGTTATTTATATGGTGTGCCACGCCCACTTGAACTGCCTACCATAAAACGTTAGCTAAATAAGACATTTGAATGCCACACATTTGTTAAGCTCGCCTTCGACCTGTTTGTTTGTCTGTTTCCTCCGTTTCCTCCGCTGTTTTTTTCGGTCTTCTTATTTTTTTTGTGAAATGTCGAATCTGCCGCAATGTGGCGCGTTTCAATTTTAAAGCCACATATCAAGCTGAGGCAGAAGTGGAAATATATTTTATGCCGCAGCTGCTTTGTCATTTTCACGTATATAGCAACCACGCCCCCAAATACACGCCCGCAAAGCGCTACACATTCATCTGCAAGTTGCCTTCACACACACACATACACACACACAATAACCAACAACAAAACACCAAAAAAAAATGACATAAAGCGACATAATAATTTTGCCTTTGAAATTGCCTTACAATTGCTTTTTTTTTTCAAGTGTATGTGTATGTGTGTGTGTGTGTTTGGGGGTGAGGGGGTGTGGGGTACACTGGGATTCGATTGCTCCCACAACAGAACGCGCTTATTTTTAGCTTTGCCGCATCGTGCACATTCCTTTTTGACGCGCTGCGGCTTTTTGATACACTTGACAAACGGGCAATAACATCTTTTAGCCAGTTTAAAGTCTCGGATGAGTGTGGAAAAGAGTAACAATGGGAGTATAAATGGGAAACTTAAAAAGCGTATTCTGTTTCTGATATAAAAATTAAAATAAATGTTGAAATTTGCATTTTTATTTAAGATCGGAGAGTGTATATAAATAGAATACTACAAAATTAAAATTAATGTGGAAATTTGACTTTGTATAATTTATAATTATAATTTTTATAATTTTTTAAAAATAAATTCTATTTCTGATATAAAAATTAAAATAAATGTTGAAATTTGAATTATTAATAAAGTTCAGGGAGTATATATAAATGGGATACTTCAAAAACGCATTCTATTTGTGCTACAAAATTAAAATTAATGTTGAAATTTGAGCTTGTATATAAAAATCTAATTTTCTAATTTTTTAAAAACGAATTCTTTTTCTGATATAAAAGTAAAAATAAATGTTGAAATTTTTATTTTTTATTAAGATCAGGAAGTATATATAAATGGGATACTTTAATTAAAAAAAAAAACATTCTGTTTCAGATATAAAAATTAAAACAACTTTGAATTTTGAATTGTTTAATGAAGATCACATTTTTGATTTATAATTATTTATTTTATGTTATTATTTTATTAAAAAGAGAATTTGTTTTTCAATTAAAAGTAAATATTTATAAAAATATTACCAAAAATACACAAAAAATGTACTATTTTATTTTAATATAAGAAAAAAAAAATTATTAAAAAATAGTACTAAATATTGAGCATCTATTATAATTTTTTAAACTAGATTGAAATTTAATTTTCATTTCATAGTTTTTTTTATTTAAATAAATTGTTATTACTATGGGGGAAAACCGCACTGCGACCCTTTGGATCTATTGTGCCCCTATTTAAATAAATAGTAAGATTCAAATTTAGTGTTTTTAACAGAAATTTAAAAATATTATTATTTAATTATGTTTAAGATAATTTTTGAAAATTTTGTTTAAATCACGTGTTTTATTTTCTACCCAAATTTCTCAAATAAATTCCTCAACTTTCGGTGAGCGTATAAATGCTTCGTCCTGCTGAAACTGAAAATGCGTCTTGATTTTCTTTTATGATTTGCCATTCGCTTTTATCAACAGGCATTTTTTGAGACAACCCCACAACTCATATGTTTGTTTGTCAAGATATGCATACAAAATGCCGTCCGGAAAATGTGTGAAAATTGGGCCACAAAAAAAAGGAGGAGTAAAAAAAATGATAAAGGAAAACAGAAAACAGGAACTCAGCTGGCAGCTGATTTCATTTAGTGTCTGTGTGAAAGGGGAAAAAAAGTAAATTACATTGACTTAATATGAAAGTTAGTCTGTGTTTGTTGTGTGAAAGGGAAAGATGTGCATTTCATTTAGTTGGCTCGAGTCTCTGGTGGCAAGTTGGGGGAGTTGCCACATGTCGCCATGTTTAATCATTAATAAAAATAACTAAATAGATTGAAACGGGATTCGGTTGTTGTTTCTGCTTAATGGCATTCATTAGCACCCGCTAGCCACAACCCCAACTCATATACACACACACACACACTCACACACACACACACACACTATCACACACGCCTTAAACTCGCGAGCTTCTGTTCTTAAAGTTGCCGCCCCCTTTTGACTTGGCCAGCGTTCAATTAATCTTAATTAAAGTTCAGCTCAAGTGTAGAGCACACACACACTCATATTTACACACACTCACACACATATGAGTGGGCGTGTCAGCAGCTGTTGCTATTGTCCTATCGTCCTGCGTCCGTTTCCATTTCATTTAATTGTAATACATTTGTCTGCCTCTTAATGGCAAATTTACGTGCCGCGTATAAATCAACTTTTTCTCGCTGTCTGATTTATTTTTAGCATTTTCCACATTACCAACAACAACAACAAAGCCACATGAATAGTTAACCCAAATGTGTTGCAAATTGGTTTCCTTTTTTTGTACTATTTTTATTTTTTTTTTTTTCGTTTTTTGGGTTTCCGCTAATTATGCAACAATCAGCTATAAAATGGGCTCAATACGCGTCACTTACTTGCTGACCTTGCACGAATATATACTCGCATTCATACTCACACTCATACTCACATTCACATTCACATTCATACTCACATTCATACTCACACAAACAGCTTACAATTGGCTGGTATTGTTCTGTTGCCAAATTGTTTTGCTGCCATTATTACAATGCTGCCAACAATAACTGCAATATTTGTTGTTGCTACACAGTAAGAAAAATTCGGGATTTCGGCATAAAATCAATTCAAAGCGGTGTCAGAAGTTTCTTAATCCTTGATTTTCTTAAACCAAAATACTTGATTAATTTTATTTATTTCCGTGAAATCAAATGCTTTAGGTTATTTTGATTATATTATTATTTTTTATTTAAAAATGTTTGTATAAATGTTTGTTTTTTATTTGATTTATTTATTTATTTATTTTTTTGCCATTTTATCGGTATTTTGTATTAATTTTATAGCTATATACTAAGTACAAACTTTATAAATTTCATGCTCAAATTTAAAATTGTAAACTTAATTTTACGAATAAATTTTTTCTGTGCATTTGCCACTGTCTCTATATGCTGTCCCTGCAACATGCAAATGCGGTTCAGATTGTGCCTGCTTTTATGGCATTTAAAGCCAATAAACAGGGCCTTAATGCCAACTACTGTCAACTTTTCGATATGCAACCAATTTAAGCATTCAATGCACACAAATGATACACCAGCAAACATATTTTAAATGTTTAGATAATAGACAACTTATAGATTGAAATGAGAAGTTAGTAATGCTATAGAAGGAATATATAACAAGCAACGAGATTTTTTATTAATTATTAAGAGTACTTTTTAAATACAGACAACTTTTCGTTGAATAGATTTAATAACAACTTTCAGAATTAATTATAGTTATGCAAACATTTTTTTGTTCTACGAAAACTAGATATAATTTTCATAACAACAAGCAAAAAAAAATTAAATTAAAAATTTTAAAAGTACTTCTTAAATGCAGACAACTTTTTGTTGAATATTATTAAAAAAAAACAGTCACAAATATTTATAGTTATACCAACATTTTTTTGTTCCAAGAAAACTAGATTTTGTTTTTTTAATAGAAAGGATACATAACAAGCAACTAGATTTATTTTCAATTATTAAAAGTATTTCTCAAATACAGACAACTTTTCGTAGAATAGATTAAAATAAAAACAGTCACAAATAATTATAGTTATACCAACATATTTTTGTTCCAAGAAAACTAGATTGCATTTTTTTTTTAATTACACGAATTCCCATTTTTCTCTCTTCACATAGAATGCAAACACAATAAGCTTGTGGCTTAAATTCCTGTTTCCAGGAACTTGTTGCAATGTGTTTTAATACCAGATCAAACTGTTACTGTAATGAGTACTGTTGAAATCTGTTGTTAATTCTACAGAATCGATGCATAGTAAACACGCGTGCTTTTATAACTTGATTCCGAGAACTTGTTGCACAGTGTTTGCTATGATAATAGATGCTCTTGGCAATGCTAATCCAGTCACGCTTCGATTTATCTGCGAGCTGTGATAGAAAACTGCGTGTTCTATTTGTCTGTTTAAGTATATTAATATACGCGGTTTGTTGTTGGCAATTAATTAACCAATTTCCAGCTGGCTGCTGTATATTTATTATGGCCTTATTATAATGGGGCGATTATTGAGCTTTGGTCACAGCTGGCGGCTGTTGCTGCTGAATTTATGGACAAGTTTTGTGGTCCTAATGTAAATCCCAGGCATCAAGGTGGGTCAATTATTCATGCAGATCGATTAGTCGCATTAGGTGAGAGCCGCAGAGAAGGCTTTGCTGATGAAACCTTAATTAAGTTCGACAGAGATAGATAGAAGTGGCCAAAAAGTGGCAGGTTAATTTTCACTCGCTTTCTTTTCTCTCTTCGAGCTGTCACTCAAAATGAAATTAATTAAGAGCAGTGTCAAAACGAAAAAAAATGCAGGCAAAAGTGGCGCAAAATTCAATCGATAAATGAAGTTAACGCAAAAGCTGCAATCATTTTTTTCGTTGTTGTCTTCTGCTTTTTTTGTGCTGTTGTTGTTGTTTGCGCAAAATTGCTTGCACAAACAGCAGGCGTTGGGACAATATAAACAGCAGTGTCGACGACAACTCAATCAAAGATAAATAAACTCAGGTAACAGCTAGCAACATTCTTGAAGTTGTTTCCCCCAATCAAAGCGCTGGAAAGTATGCTACAAAAATAGCGCAAACAAGAAGCTTAGCATGCCATTCTGTGTGTGTGTGTAGCAGTGTGTGTGTGAGTGAATTCTAATTGCCACAGGTAAAGCATATTTTACATTGCTATACATACATATATATTTATCTGCTTGGCATCGATTTAAGCCTGGCCAGGATTTCAATTAAGCTTAAAAATAACAACCAGTATTCAAATATCTCAAGCCCTTGATTTAAACTTGTTATTCTTCTCCTTTGCAGAGCTCTAAGCATTCAACATTGGGCTAATTAAAGCAGCAGCAACAACAATAAAAACAACAACATAAACCGTTTTATAATTACAAAACATAACGAAATTTGAAAGCAAATCCAGAAGCTTAACAATCGCCAAGAAGTTTCCAAGTGATTAATTTCACAAAATACCAAGGCACAAAACAATTTAAGCCAATTAAGGGAGGCAAGAAGAAGGAAGGAGAACAAATGCCGCCATGAGTTTCCTCAGCTCGATGCAACAATATGTAACAAGTGGCATATCCAGTTTGGGACTCGGCAATCGTCGCTTCTCCCTGTCGCGTCAGGAGTCAAGTGAACAGCAGTCAAATGCTGGAGGCGTGTCTGCTGCCGCACAACAACAGTTGCTGCCACAGCAGCAGCAGCAGCAACAATCACAGCAGCAGCAGCTGCAACAACAGCAGCAACTGCAACAATCACAGCAGCAACAACAACATCAACATCCACATCCTCCGTTGCAACAACAACACAGCATTGGCAGCGGTTTGGGCGGCTTAAGTGGCGCCGGTGGCAACGTTTACGGCCCGCCCACTCAACCCAACGTGGGCGTGGCCGCAACAACGGGTGGGGGCAGTAATTACCCAGCCGGCGGCGTTGTTATCGGCAATCCAAATGCCACTAATCCATTACTAGGTAAGCTCGTCTATTTGCGTCTCTCTTTCATCAAATACACAAAAAAATGGAAATAAATACAGCGCCACATTCGTGTGGTGATAAATGGCCTGAATGGGACATGTGTGTGTGTGTGTGCCACCAAATTGTGTCAAGATTAATGAAATTCCATGAACAACTCAAGACACTTATTTTATTTGATGAATGTCCAGGCAAAAGCAATTTTAACACGTTGTCAATGTCTAATTAAATACAAAACTAACATAGATAATTAGTTTTTACAAGCTATATATGTAATTATATAAATTAGATACAAATCTAATATTTACTAAAAAACAAGAATGAGTAATCTTAATTGTAACATTATTATATTTTTCAAAAGCATAAAACTTCCATAAATTTTTTTAAACTTAATCTATTTACATGCGGAATATCAAATTAATTAAAAATTCATAAATGTTTGATTCTGCTTATAAATTTTATTTTTTAATATTTTTTATTGTTTTTTATGTATACAATACAGTTTTTCATTAATTTTGTATTATTATAACTTGGCCAAGACTTAAGCAAAACCTTATAGAAAATGTCTTCTTTAGCACTGCATGACTTTTAAAATTATTCTGCATTCAAATTTTATTCCTTAAAAAAGTTTAAATTTATCCGAAAATTTTCGATATTTTCCAGTTTTCCAAAAACCTTAAACTCTTAAAGCTGTGTAAAAACTTAAGCGATTTCCTCACGAAATGTTCTTTTAAACATTTTTTAAATTCAGATATTATAATTCAGATAAATTAAAAATTTGGTTTAAAAATCCACTATTTTTTTCACAATAATGTTACAGTTTTATTACTGTATCAATATTTTATAAATTGATTCTGTTTTTGCTAATTTCCTAGTTGTAAATTTTAAACTTATTAGAAAATCTTTCTTTATTTTTTTCTTTAACATGCAATGCCAAAAAATTTATATTAATATGCTTTAAATAAATTTATGCATCAGACAACAAAACAATTGTCTTTAGTCGAGTAAATCGAATGGTAAATTGAGGTAACATGAAAATCAAAGTTAATTCCACACTCAGCACACAGTTAACATAACGATGATTTAAAGCATACAACTTGCAATTTAATTTGCATTTCATTTTTCCATTATTAACTGTTGTGTGTTCGACATGCAGCTACAGAATAGAAATACAATTTTCCGCAGTATTTGTTTTCACTGATATATTCATATGTACGTATATCATATTGCGTATACGCCATGTTGTGTAGTTTTTAAAATGAAATCGAATCGCAGCAGCTGCACACAAAAGTCATAAATAAACAAAAAAAAAAATGAAAGCAATGCAAAAACTACATCATATGTATGTAGTTTACATGTGGGGAAAGTAAAATGTAATGTGTAATCGATAACTTTGTCATTGGCAAGCCGCAAAAATGCAAACAGCAAAAGTTTATTGAATTCACCAGGCGTCATGTTCGTTATATCGAAACACACAAATTTTACAGCCATTTTTGGCAGCTGCAGCAGCAACAGCAACAAATGTGACCAAAAACTTTTTGCATTTGCTGCAAATTGGCAAGAGTTTTGTCTTGTCGACTTTTGGGATATGTTTAAACAAATATCCAAACGCAAATCCGCCAGAAATTGCAAGACATCCAAAACAACACTGAGAGAAATATCAACTACGCTCGTATTGGCTACGTTTGAATCAAGAATTTCCGGTGTCAAAACTTTTGACTCAGAAGCACGGAAAATTCTTAATTCAAGTACGAAATTTAAAATTTAAGAAATTAAATTTAAAAATTAAACACGTTTTAAGAAAAACAAACAAAGTTCGTGCTCGATATAATCCCATTTTAAGATAAATATATTGTTAGATGAGTTTAGTTAAAGAACGAATAGTTCCTTTATTACAAACTCTTTTGCTCAAAATCGGATTTAAGAACAGTTAATATA
Source organism: Drosophila recens (assembly GCA_037043495.1). NCBI lineage: Eukaryota > Metazoa > Arthropoda > Insecta > Diptera > Drosophilidae > Drosophila > Drosophila recens. Next base: position 11,232 of record JBAMBJ010002511.1, read on the forward strand.
TTTTTGTATTATATATATTATATTTGATTTGCAATTACTCATTACGTAATACTCTACAGAACCATTTGGGAATTATAAGCAAGCAAACGCAAAAAATAGATTAAAATTACAGATTTGGATTGAAGATTTTCCTTACTTGTTTTGTGAGTTTGAACCACAGTTCCAAACGTTTATATTTAATTTTATTTAAAAACAAAACGTCTTAAAATAATATATATATATATTTCTCGATTTAGCAATTTAACTTTCAAGAAATTAAAATAAAGAAGAAAATTATAGACCAAATAGTTCTTAAAAATGTTAAAACGATATAGGCTACATTTAAGCTTTCTTTTTGTAGAGCAAATCACTGTACTTTTTTCTGAGTGTACAAGTAGTACGACGCCCAAAGCAATCAGCATGCATATGAGGTCCCTCTGGGCCTTCTTGCCTCCTTTTGGTTGCATTTGCAGTTGTTGTGCAAACACATTTTGCAGTCAAGACACAGAGCTGTCGTTGCCATTGCCGTTGCCGTTGCCACTGATGTTGCATGCCACAAAAACCGCTGACTTCTGATGTCCTGGTGTCCTGGTGTCTCAGCTGCTGCTGAGCCACAACTGCAACTGAAATTCCGAGCTGTTGTGGATCGAGGCATTTGCTTGGCTTTTGATTTACAAACGTCTGCAGCATTTGAATCAAATTGAAATTGGCTTATCTTGTTGTAGATGCCACGAACGAGTGGTTTTGGCCACATCAGCAGCCAGGAGCTGAGCTGACGTCGTCTTAGCAGCTCCCAAAACCGCCAACGTGTAAGCGAATTTGTCTGTGAGTGTGTGTGAGTTTGTGTGTGTGCGTGAGTGTTCTAGGATGTTCGAGTCTCCTTTCTCTCTCTATGTGGTTGAGAAAGTGTATTTGTACCAACTTTTGAGTTTACGCTTTGTGCTCGCCCGAGCAACTGAAAAATTGTGCAAGTTTCTTAGGTATTAACAATTTTTTTATCCTGTGCCGAGGGTATAATAAATTTGTGCAGAGAAAAAATTCGTAGTTTTGGTAGTTAGATCTACCCAAAACTTTGGTTTTCTTCAACTTTTTTATCTTTAGTACGAAGCACTTCAAGATTCAAGTTTTGCATTTCACTTTCAGCTAAAGTTATCATTGGATTATTATTTGTATTATCACTTTTTATAATATTTATTGTTTACTTAAATTAAATATATTTGTCTGATTTGCCTATTTTAATGCTTAGACATTTAATTCGCTCAGTATCTTAATTTCAACATAAAATCCGAAATACATACATTAAAAAACGGGCAGAAAAATAGACAAAAACTTAATCAAGATATTTTTTTTTTGAGTTGTTTTAAATTGCAGTTTATCTAATTTTTTTTTTATTTTTTAACAAGTACAGGGTCTCTCACAGTCGTTTTCACTCTAAGACAACTAAATTCCTGCTAGTTTTTGGGCATTTGCATAAGCAGCTGGGCTGGCAGTCTTAAAGCCCATAAAGCTTTCGTGACGAAGCCGCAGCAATGGTTAGACAAATGGAGTGGCAGGCAGGCAGGCAGGTGGTGTCCTTAGTCCTTAGTCCTTAGCCAGGCCAACATTGTCCTTGTCGCTGGCAGCAATAACAGGAATAACAGCGGCAACAGCAGCAGCCGCTCAAATGCATGTCAAGGTTGCGGTTGTGTTGCCCAGAGCATCTCGCATCGCATCGCATCTCTCTATGCCTCCCTCTCTCTCTCTCTCTCTCCCTTCCTCTCTCTCTCTCTCTCTTCGTTGAGGAACGTTTTCAGCTCACGCCACATTGACCGCATCACATTGACTTCACTCGGCTTGCTGGCTGGCTGGCTTGTTTCCTTCCTTCCTATTTCCTTCCTGCCTCCTTCCTCCTCCCTCCTCCCTTCCGCTGTCGCCTGTTGCCTCTAAATTGCAGCTGCCCCTAATCCATTAACATTCGCTTCATTGCTAAGTAGTTGCCATTGTATCAAAAGTTACGACCGTCGCCATCTAGTTGTTTATCACAATTGCATGAGTTGCTCTATAACAAAATAAAGCAACAATGATTATAAAAAATGATATGAAAAGAGACAGAGAGAGACAGAGATAAAGAGAGAGACAGAGAGAGAGAGAGAGATAGAGCGTAAATGATTCAACAAACAACATGAAAATGTAATTTGACTTATGCGCAACTTCTTGAGTTTATTTTTCTTAAGCTTCTCATTTCTTTTAAAAATTGTTTTTTTCAAACACAATTCAAAAGTTTCTTTCATTGTCCTGTTTATTTCTGAACTTAGAAAGCAGATATTCAACATGAAATGTGGACAACATTTATCAATAAGCTGTTTATGTTCGATAAGTAACTGGTATTTGTTCGATATTTGAAAAATAAAAGAGAAGCTATCTTATCGCTAAGTTTTATTTGGGATAGAGGAATCATTGACTCAGTAAAAGGTTTTATAGATTAGTAGATAAATGCATTTCAGGAGCATTTCAATAGATTGTCATATAATTTAGTTGTTCTTCGTTGTATTTATTCAGAACAGCGGTGGGCACGCAGTGGCTCCGGGAGCAGCGACTGGTTCTCGAAGGTTAAATTTTCAAACGTTCACATTTAAATTAAATTATTTTTAAAAAATTAATCACATAGACTGGGATTTTATAGTTTACCGACATTAATTTATGTATTTTATTATACTTAAATTTAAAAAATTATGGCGTAAAAACTCACTTGCTGTAATTTGCTTACAGATCGAATTTTTAATCTATTATTCGATCTGTAAGCAAATTACTTACTTATTCAAAAAACAATTTCGAATATTGCGGATAAATTTCTTTGACAACTCGAATGGCACAAAACAAATTTTACATAAAATATATTAATAATTTACACAAAGTACTTTACTTTAGTAACAATGCAAACTTAGTTTAATTCCCAAAAAAAGTTTATTTTTCGTGAGCTCGACTCCAGAATAAATAATTATTAGTAATGTAAAATCTATATAAAAAGTAACTACTTTTATAACGCAAGTACTACATATTTCACTATACTATACACTTGCGAGTACACTCGACCTAATTGTTTGGCTGTTTGTTTAAGCGATTGCAAATAGCTGCGTCATTAAGTGCACTCAATAACGTGTTGTATTCGATACTGTGCATTACCTACTCCACAGGGTATCCCAAGGTGGTGCCGCTGCCAGGAAGCGGCCAGGCGACGGGAGGCGGCAACTCATCATCCGCTGGGAGTACGCCCATCAATTCGCGTCGCCAATCACGTGCCCTCGAGTGTTTGGCGCCGCCGCGAACCGGTTCATTTCGTAGCCGGAATTCGGCACTGCATCAACCGGATCCGCCGCCGCGACCACCCTTGGCATTTTGCAAGCGTCGACTTAGCTGGCCCGAGGTCGATCCACGCTCCAACTCTGGGTAAGTGCAAAGTTCATACACTGAGAGAAAAAGGCCATACTTAAATTAAGTTTGAATGAACCTTAATTAAGTAGTTGCGATACTAAAAATGTATACTTAAATAACTGTAATTTGTAACTTTTAAAATAAAAATAAAAAATTACTCTTATTTTTTAATTTTATTGAAAAAAATCATAAATAAGTGTTATTGCACAACTTTTAATGAAAAATTTAATTTTAATGGTTAATTTTTTTTTTAAGCACAAATTAAAAATAATTGTTATTTCGTAACTTTAAAATAATAAATTGAAAATATTTGTTAAATTGCAATTTTTAATTTAAAACTTATAAAACTTACGGTCCCTGTTTGATATATGTAAGTAAGAATTACGCAACATTAGCATATAAATTCATAAACATTCTTAATATAAGAAAAAATAATCTTGAATCAAGTAATGCTCTAAAATTACAAGTAACGAGTAGCAAAATTCTTTATATAAGTTTGGGACTCCGATTCGACTCACAAATCAACTTCGTTAAGTCTTATATCAAATTCTTAAATGTTTTTAACCATTGCTTGCTTAGAATTCCCAAATGGTTCTAGCTTGTCTGCTTAAAACTATATTTCGCAGAATAATTTCTATCTAACTTCTTACTTAGTTCAAGAATTAACAGAATTAAATCAAATTTAAATTTTACTTAAATCCAGTACGTTTTAAAGTAATTTTAAGTTTGAAAATACTAAAATACTTTAATTTCGTACTGAAGTTATCGTACCTTAGCAATTTTAATCTTAGTGAATTTAAAATATGGAGTTTTAAGCACGCAATACTTGATTTTTTCGCTCTGTGTAATAGCTTATGATGATTGTGATGATAATGATGATGTGCGATGCGAAAAGCCGCAAATGAATTTCGATATTAACTAACTGACGAGCTGACAACTCTGGCAGCATGTTTGCTCATTATAATTAACTACCAGCAAAGCCCACATTTCAAAATTTTCCCAACGTGTGTGCCGCATAAATTACATGGACTCCTAATCCTAATGAGTGTCTTTGGGGGATTTTGGCCATAAATAATCAGGGCTCTTTGCAGTTGGAAGGGAAAAGGAACATTATGGCTAGAAATAAAATGAATTATTTACCAATTAATTAATGTACTTCAATTGCTGTTGTCTAACATTTGTTTTCAATGCTGTCTCTCTACTTTTGAGTCCGACCTTCATAATTATGTAATTACAAAAGTTCTTGGGTCTTTTTTTATTTTTTTTTTTTTGCCACCCGTCGTTATTTTGCAAAGAAACTTTGGGCACAGACGACGCCTAAGTCTATGCAATATTGGCAGTTTCAGATGCGGGCCCCAAAACCTTTTCAGCTGATGAAACTTTTTGGCAGCAGACAGAGAGGGAGACAGAGTGTAGGAGAGAGAGAGAGACCGAGGCAGATAGCTTGTTAAAGCAACAGTGGGCGCTACAAGCGCAAGGTTGCAACATGGGGCAACCATCTTCGTAGTCACTGTCGTCGTCATCTTGCTGCATCTTCTGCCTTCTTTGCATAATGCGGCTTCAGTTTAACCTGAAAGTGTGCGCATAATGAGCGTTTGGTCTTGAGGTTACATTTAATTAAGCATGAAATGAGATTTCATAAGGTGTTGCTTTAAGAAATATGCATTTACTTACTTACAAAAACCTGATACACTGCTCAACAACGTTACCTTGAGTCTTGAGTCGTAAGCCTTGAGTTTCAGGTATCAGACTCTTAATTGTGCCTTTTGATGAGCGCAAAAAAAAAACCAGCTTTAACTTTACATAATTAAATTAAATGCTATGAAAGTGCAAAATTTATGTAGACTGAGTTGGTGCTAGAAATTAATCTATTATCTGCCTGAAAGAGGTAAATTACTTAATTATGAGAGCTGTAAAAAATACCAGTTTATACAGTAAATAAATTTAATTGATTGTGGCACAGATTTTTTTACATTCAAAAAAATTACTCTCATGACGATAATCACAATTTTCCAACGTTTTTAAAAAAAAATTTAATGAAATTTGTAGTGAATAACATAGAGAGCCACTAAAATAGCATCTACTGTTAACCTCACACTGTTAACTATAAGCTGTTACGTAAACACTGTTACCTTTAAATCTGTTAACAAATCTACTTTAAATAAAATTCATTTAATTAGTCAAAAAGTCAAAGAGCCACTTAAATATCATCTACTGTTAACCTCAGACTGTTAACTACAAGCTGTTACGTCAACACTGTTACCTTAACGCTGTTAACAAATCTACTTTATCAATTAACATCATATAAAATTCAATTAATTAGTCAAAAAGTTACAATTACTAAAACCGCAGGCGTTAAATAACAAATAGGAGAAAATCAAAAATTCATTGTGGCATAAACACAAACAAATGAAAATGCGGCGTTTAATTAAATACGGCAAACGAAATGCAAACAAATTTAAACGTCAAACTCGCATTAGTTGGCAATTTATTTGCCACACAATTTATTTTTTTGTGACAGTAAATTCGTCTAAAGAAAGTGAAATAAAAAAAAGAAAAGAAAAATTTTTGGAAAATAATGAATAATTGGCAAACTAAAGAAAAGTTCGAGCTCGCTCAAGTGCCTGTGGCAGGATCTGTTTATCTATACTTGAATATTGCGACAAGATAAACACAAAATAAATAAATAATAATAACAGCGACAAAAAGTTGCCAGTGCAAAGTTTTGTGGGCAAAACTGAAAACAAAAATAGAAACAGAAACCGAAAACGAAACTGAAAATGAAAATTCGTAAAGAAAATCGTTAAGAAATTTAAACTGAAATTGAGTAAGCGACAAGCGACAAAGACGATGAAAATCATAAAGCAAAAAGTTTAAAATTAAATTTTTCTTACCAACAACTGAAGTGGCAATTTGATGGACTAACGTTTACCCTGTAGAAAGTTATATAAATAAAGCTTAACCCTGTAATATTTATTACTGCTTAGCTAATAAGCCCTCTTCATAAATTTGCTCGACATAGTGGGTATAAAATATGTCAACTTTTGACCAAGTTGCAAACAATGCAATGTGGATGCTTCCCCCTCCTCTTAGCCTTCTGCACGACACTCAAAAAAAGTGTCGACAGAAAAGTGTTGGTCACATTTTGAGCCAGTCTAAAAAGCAAAGTATATAACCGTTTTTCCTCTTTTATTTTATTATTTTGCTAGCTTCGTTATAAACGTAAAAAACTCGAAATGCTGGCGACCAAGTTAAGCCGCTTAGTTGCTGCCTATTTTGTGCTGAGTGTGAAAAGTTTTTTCACTTTTTTCTCCTTTTTCCTCCTTTTTTTTTTACTTTTTTAAAGAGAAAAAGTGACACTCTGTGTGTTTTTGAGTGTGTGTGCAATGCAAATCACATGATTGGGCACAACATCATCAGATTTGCTAACTGTTTTGACCTTTGTACAGTAAGTTTTGGGCTGGCGCACTGGGCGTATGATTAATATCAAATTTAATCGAGTCACACACAGAGAGAATTTTCAATAAAAACTTGGCAGCTAAATATGTATATTTGTATACAATTAGCATCAGAAGACTGGCAACAGGGCCAAAACGTCCGACCCTCATCAATGTTGAAAACGGTTTGACAATGCGAAATGCGAAAATGGAATACTTAATACTTATGAAGGAGAACATATTGACAGTGCCAATTAGAGAGGCAGCTGACATATTCAGAGCGAGGAGTCAATAACCCAAAAATTGTTTGATAAAATGAAGTGCCGAACAGTGTTGACAGAATACGAAAGGGCTAAAGTAGCCAATCTCCTAGTAAAAAAGATAAAAATAGCTAATGAGATATTACTTTACTTGCTAAAACAAAAGTCAATAAGCCAAAAATTGTTTGATAAAATGAAGTGCCGACCAGTGTGTACAGAAAATAAAAGGGCCAAAATAATCAATCTCCTAGTAAAAAAGCTAAAAATAGCTAAAGAGAAATTACTTTAGTTGCTAAAACATGCTAATTTATAATAAAAAATAGCTAGAAATAGCCAATAAAAAGTTACTTTAGATGATGAAAAGAATAGTTAAAATAGTATAAGAAGCCTTTAATATCTAAAATGGTAAATATAGAGCAGTTTAAATATTTATAGGTCGAATGATTTTATAAAATAGCTAGATTTACAGCAAAAAGCAGGTTCTTTTATTACAAAAAATTATTTCTGGCATGTTGACAGTGCCAGTTAGAGAGGCAGAAGTCAAAAAGCCAAAAATTGTTTGATAAAATAAAGTGCCTACCAGTGTTGTCCGAATTTTAATGGCTAAAATAGCTTATTTACAAAAGAATAGCTGGAAATAGCTAAAAAAAAAATTACTTTAAATTAGCGGTTAACACGAAATCTGAATTCGGGAGCACTACAACAACAAC
>JBAMBJ010002512.1:0-42136 GCA_037043495.1 Drosophila recens
GTCAGCACATAAACTGACTACTAAAAAGAAGTCGCAACCGGCACTTGTAACCAGGTGGACTTCGGAGAGGGAATTCCTTGATGCGCAAAGCTGGATGTGATCGTAAAATTGAGTGAATGTTTCTTGTAGCTTGTACTAAAAACACTGATTTTACTAATCCAAAAGTCACAATATTTATAGGTAATAATAGCTTAGGTAACAGGTGTGTGGTGTCAATTAAAATTAGGTTAGTGTGTACTCAGCAGTTACGTGCAATGTAGGGTAGCTAACTTTGCAACTATCGGGTTGGCTTACTGCTGCTATTGCGGCACATATTGTGTGTTGTGCAGTCAGCGATATTCCGTGTGGTCAGTTATGCTGTGTGTGGTCAGCGATATTTTGTGTGTGAGGTGTTGACATAGTTCTTAATTGTTTTACATAGCTGTTCTGTTTTTGTTTATATTATGTATTGCTTATATGCGCCTAAACATTGGGCCGTTGAAACGGTGTTTAACCATCGTCTAGATCCAATGTTGATGTCGTTCAGATCTTTGTCTTCTTGTACCTTTTAAACCGAGATGTTGAATTTTGTTAGTGGTACAAGTGTGATGTTTTGGCTTGATGATGTCACCAAAGCGGGCGTAGCTTTTCGTAGCTTGACTTATGATGTTGTCATAGATACTGATGCTGATTTCTGCGTTGCGTGCAGCGCAGCCAGATGATAGCGAAAGTAGTCCGGTGTCTTCTAGTTGTATTGTGGATGGTGTTCCGTTGCATACTGCTTGTAGTTCCATTGTAGAATGTATTGCAAAAATCCAGTTATTTGGCTGGTGTGTATCTTCCCATACCATTTTGGTTGTTCTGCGAGTTATTTGACACATTGTTGGTGTCTTGTTGTTAAACAGCTGAAACTCACATAGATTGTTAACATTAAACACAGCTTATGTATTATTCATTTGGTATTGTGAGACAGCGTCGCAGATCATAGTGTGTAAGTCTCTAATATTGATGTTGACACTAGTGGTAATATTACTCTGAATATTGCATGAGTGTCGGTGTCTGTGCCTTCTGCTCGCATAATTCTGTATAGTTGAATTACGTTGGATGAAGTCACAGGTAGCATTTGATCTGGTGGCAAATGATCCCGTATTTGATCCAATTGATCCTTTGGTTGATTAGGAGAAATCAATATTGGGCTTATTGTCTGGTGTCGAATTCTAGTTAGTACGTCTTCTATTTCCGATTGCATGCGCTGAAGCGTTGATGCTAGCAGTGTTAGTTGAGTTGTCAATGCCAGGTACGTCTCCGTGAGCCGTGCTCCAATGTACTTTCCTCTGCTTACGGCAATGGCAGTATGTTGTCTTCTTTGATTGGACAAGCATACCGTCCTTGATGTTAGTATTGACGGTTTTCCATTTGTGTCTGGCTTGCAGCTCTTGCAAATATTCTTCTGACCATTGCTTCTAGAATCCTTGCTTAAGTCTGGACACTAGTTCCCAACGTTTCAGTAAGGATTTCTCATTGCGGTCGGCGTTGACATCGGGGGGAGCAGTGAGCGTTTTACCAATCAGAAAGTGTGCTGGGGTAAGAGCAGTGGTAATTGGGCGTGAATTTAAGATCGCTTCAATTTCGATGATTACCGTGTTTAATTCTTTAAATGTTAGGGATGCAGTGTTGGTAGTCGTATCCAGTAGCGGCTTTGCAGACTTGACTGCAGCTTCCCATAGCCCTCCAAACGATGGTGCCAGTGGCGGAATGAATTTGAACGCAACTTGCTTCTTGTTGCAGTGTTTGATGAACTCTGCTTGAGCCTTTTCGCCAAATGTTGTTCCTTCCAGTTCCTTTAGCTGGTTGTTTGCTCCAATAAAGTTGGTGGCATTGTCACAATGAATTGTCGATATTTGCCGCGGCGGCTTAAAAAGCGTCGCAAAGCTCCCAAAAGGGCGTTTGTCGTCCGAACGCTGATTAGTTCAAGGTGTACCGCATTTGTGGAGAAGCAGTAGAATACGGCTATGTATGCCTTATCTGGTCTTTTTCCTCGAATTTTATGATGAATTCAGATTGGTCCGCAGTAATTTTCGCCTGTAGTTAGAAACGGGCATGTTGATGTTACTCGATCAGCTGGCAAGTTGCCCATGATTTGGTTCATTAGCTTGGGCATTGCCTTGTTGCATGTCACGCAATTGTGAACAATGTTCCTTGACATAGTTTTGTCGTTCAGTATCCAATATTGTTGCATTGCCGTTGCTCGTAATGTTTGGGCACCGCAATGCATGTTGTCTTCATGCAGTTCTCGCAATATCATTTATACTATTGGATCGTTGTAAGGCAGTAAAACTTGTTGCTTTGCATTGTATGGGAATAGGGCTTGCTCCAATCTACCTCCAACTCGCATAAGGCCATTTAAACCTAGTAGAAAAGACAGCGATGAGATGGAACTTTTTTTGTCCACCGTGCTGTGACGCTGCTGTACTGTCCGCAAGATCAAGTTGCGAGCGCGGTCCAGTTCTGTTGAGCACAACGTGGTCGTTACTGCTCTGTTCCCTTTGTAACAGAAGCGTAACAAGTAAGCTACAATGCGTTGTATCTTGTACAACTCTTCCCCTTTTGAAGATAGAGATATTGCCAGACTCATGTGTTTGGTTTTTCTTTCAAGTTGCTTGGGGTGATGATATGTGGGGCTGTCCATTGGTCTGGAGAGCCATGCAGAAATAGTGGTCCATACAGAACTAAGTTGTGCCCGTGTAATCGTCTTGCGGGTATTCCTCTTGAAAGCACATCTGCTGCGTTGTTGGTGGAAGCTTTTGGTTTGTCAAAGCTTGTATCTTCGCTATCCGTTTGGCCACAAATGATGGTATGTGGACGCAGCTGCATTGATCCATGAAAGGACAACCGTAGAATCCGACCAAAAATATCCTGGAGTCCAGGTTGAGGTCTCGTCGAATCCTGTCCGCGAGTTCAGCACCCAATAATGCAGCACAAAGCTCTAGACGAGGGAGTGACGGTTTTGTCGTTGGGAGACTCGAGACTCGAGAATTTGAACATAGCAGACGGGCCCGTTTCGATGCATCCACAAATGTGTGCAATTCCTTTGTGACTGGAACCTTTCCATCGTATTTATGTATGTCGCGGAATTTGCATCGAATTCAGGCTTTGTAAATCATCTCGATCTCCATTCGTTCTGAAGGACTAAAGGTAACTCGTCATCCCATTCCAGTTTGTCTATCCAGAGTCGTTGCATGAAAATCTTGGCTTTCACAACGACTGGAGTGAGCAAGCCTAGGGGATCGAAGATTTGTGCCAGCTCAGAGCAAACGACAGATTTTGTAATTTTCGTAACAGTTCGTTGTTCGAGCACCATTTTCGTAAATTGTATCCATTAGGGCGCTGAATCTGCTCCTGTGAGGCAGTCGTCCACATAGAAGTCATTCACTAGTGCAGCGGCTCCTACTGGTGATTTGTCCATGTGTATTGTGCCCAATTGATTTAGACACTTGGTTGTTGGGAATGGAGCCGACGCCGTGACGGTACATTTTCTCGATGTCCGCAGTGAACACATATTTATGTAATCCATATCTTAATAAAATCGACATTAGGTGGCTCTGCACAGTGGGTCCTACTTTAAGTCGTTAGGTGATTTTGATGTCGACGTCTTGCAAGATGCATCGAAAACCACTCTTAACTTTGTAGTGCTGCTATCAGGTTTCAGCACACAATGATAAGGGATTAAGTAGTTGCTTGACGGAAGTAGGTTGTGAGGGACAATTTTCATGTGACCCAATTGTTCATATTCGGCCAAGAAGTCCACATATCCTTTCCAAATTTATGCCTTGGTCCCTTTTTCTAACGACAAGAACCTTCTTTCTGCAGTCTCCAACGAGGGCCCCAGGGCTGAAGGATGTTCAAAAAACGGCAGTTTGAAAATGAATCACCCATCATCAGCGATTTTTAAGTTGTCGATGAAGTGTTTTTCGCATGCCTTCTCAATTTGCGTACGATGCTTTTCTGACGTTTCAAAGTTGTCTACGCTGCAGAATCGTTCCAGTATGGCATTAGTTTCTTCTCCTGTAGCAACTGCACATATGGCTGGTGACATGTTTGCTTCCTTTATTTTTCCAGCCACAACCCACCACAACCTGGTTCATTGCATGATTGGACCAGAGGGCGTGAGTTTTTTCTGGTGTGGGAGCAATAATGCATAATAATGCTCAGCACCGATCAGCAAGTCAATTTTTCCTGGTTTGTTAAATTGAGGATCCGCCAACGGACGATTTTTCGGAATATTTCAACTTTCATCATTTATTTTTTGGGCTGGCTGATCCGGGATAATGTGCGGCTTCGATCCGCACTGTAAAATTACTGTGTAGTGACTTCGCTAACACATTTATCCGAGCCCTACTTGTTCTCGGTTGTCCACCGATACCTTCATTTTGTAGTCGTTCTGATATCACGTTAATTTGTGATCCAGAATCTAGCAATGCCCTACACGTGGCTTGTTGTCCATTATTTCCTTGGACTAAAACTTTTGCTGTTGGAAAGAGATTTATAGTTTTGCTGCTTGCCGATGCCACAAATGGATTATGTGGTTCAATTGAAGTCGTCCCACATGCAACAGCGTGTTGTGCTTTTTGTCGCACTTGAAGCATTTATATCTGCTTTGGCACGCCTACGCAATATAATCTGCTTTGAAGCAGTTGACGAAGAATTTTTGGCGTTGAACCCAATTCAATCGCTCAGCGACTGATTTTGCGCGGAAGTCATAACAACGAAACATCGAATGAATTGGCTTCTTGCATTATGGACAATCTTTCCTTAAAGTTCATGAAGAGGCACAGGTTGCTCCCTTCGAATCCCGTTTGGCATGGTTCTGTGCTTTGCTTCCGGTGGCTAAAACACGTACTCTTTGTTGAAGCATAGTGTCCAGTTTCTGAATTTGCTTCTGAATTGGTCCCACGTCGAAATGTTTAAGCCGAGTCCCTTGAGAGATGCAAGAGACTTCATAGTGATTATGTATAGTTCCTTGAGCGATTTAACATTGTCGTTGATCGCCTGTTGAGTCAAAAATCGGTTGTATACCGTTGCTGCAATGTCTCTTGGATTGTCATAGGTGTCTACCTAGATGTTCCATGCGTTAAGGTCGATTTTGCGTATCATTCTTTCTGCCTCGCCGACCACGCTGGTTTTTAGATACCACATTTTCCGAATTATGGGCATGAACCATTGTGTCCAATTCAATATATCACCATCGAATTTGGGAATCGTTATTCGAGGTAAATTTCTGTCAATGGTGCACTCTGTAGGGCTTTTCGCCCGTTCTGCTTGTAGATACTTCTTAGTATCGTATCCATTGTCTTCCGGGAATTCAACTTCTTCATAAAGTCGAAAGTGGACCTCCTGAATTTGGCACCATAGATTTCATATAAGTTCCATTGCGGTATGCTTCATAGGCTGCTGCAATGTGCGTCCGCCTTTTGCCGTCTGCATAATGCGACAACCTTTGGTTCCAAGGTTGGTTGCTGACGTTGTCCGTCCTCAACTTTTGTAGTCTTGGGTTCCAAGCTTGGTTGCTGACGCTGTCCGCCCTCAACTTTTGCAGTCTTTTTGTTTAGGCTTTAAGCGTCTTTATTGATGGCTTCTTGGAACTTCAGGACCGTGGATCTTATGCCATTAAAAAAGAATGAAGTACTCATGGTTTTCCGATAGGCCGTCAGATTTTCTAATGATGTCATCATTTGCTTGAATGATGATCCACTTTTCATTGAGAGTCTTAGCCTTAATCTTATGATAACCGGCCTTTGATTTTCTGATCTGTCGCCTTGTTGACAACTTCAGTGTGGGCACAATACAGTCTCTTGCTTATTGTGTCAGCAGGTTGTGGGTATCCTTTGAATGTCGCCTAGTTGACAACGCGGATTTCCAGTGTCGGGGTCACCAAAATGTTTTGGGGAATCTTTATGCTCCTGATCTGTCGCCTTGTTGACAACTTCACGAAGGAATATGTTCTGGAGGTAATCCTTGTGTCGCTTAGTTGACAACGCGGATTTCCAGTGTCGGGGTCACCAAAATGTTTGTGTAAAGCTTTGAAAGCAGTCAGCACATAAGCTGACTACTAAAAAGGCGTCGCAACTGGCACTTGTAACCAGGTGGACCTCGGAGAGGGAATTCCTTGATGCGCAAAGCTGGGTGCGATCGTAAAATTGATTGAATGTTTCTTGTAGCTTGTACTAAAAACACTGATTTTATTAATGCAAAAGTCACAATATTTATAGGTAAAAATAGCTTAGTTATCAGGTGTGTGGTGTCAATTAAAATTAGGTTAGTGTGTACTCAGCAGCTACGTACAATGTAGGGTAGCTAACTTTGCAACTATCGGGTTGGCTTACTGCTGCTATTACGGCACATATTGTGTGTGATGCAGTCAGTGATATTCTGTGTGGTCAGTTATGCTTTTTAAGGTCAGCAATATTTTGTGTGTGATGTTTAGAAATAGCCGGTAATTGTTTACCCTTCGCGGATAATTTTTTTTTTAAATAATAAGTACTAACAAATAGAGGGCAATTTATGATGAATTTTGACGTATCAATTTTTAGGGGTCTCTTCTACTTTCTTTTTAAATGAATTTTGAAATTTTAATACAACATGAACTTTTTTTCATGTTTGTTTTGTGTTTTGCACAGTAGTTTTGGGCTTTTCAGGGTTGCTTTCGACAAATTTGAACGTTTTCCAACACTAAATTTTGTCTCACTCTCCCATATGTTAATTTTTTCCGCGTTTTCCAACACTGTATAACCCGTTACCTGTTAAAATGTGAACTTTTCACCGCAATTGTGAGGCTGTATGACCCTTACAGGGACCCCAATGAAGTTGATGCTCAGAAATGTCAGGTTAGTAATATGAGAAATTGGCGCCGTAGGCGAAAATTAAAAAAAAAAAAAAAAAAATCGCGGCGCTATTATTCCACATTCCGCAAAAGACACTTAATACTTCATTTCCCACAATCAATCTTTACATCTTTGGGATGATGATAACGACGATGATGACGACGATGTTGATGATGATTATGAGATTCTAAATTTTTAATAAGCTTTTGTGGCGTACCACTACAGCGGCAACAGCCCGATCTGGCAACGACGCATCGCATAAACCAGATGCTGGTTCCGTGAGCGATCTCCGGAACCACTTCAGTACACATTCAGTCTACATACAACAACCAACATAGACACACGCATTATCATCGCGCTTCGGCGCTCGGATACAACTTAAAGTATATTAATTATCCACAACATCGCATCATCATTTTGCATTCTCAAAAATTATGCGTCTCAACTTGTCAACTGCGTACATCAGCATCACACGCAAGCTGCCGCCATTTTGGAAGCCTAATGCGCAGTTATGATTTTGCAAGCCGAGTCACGATTTACATGCACACGCATTACCTCAATAGATCGTCTGCGATGGAACAACAACAACAAGACTTGCAACAACTACAACACCTGCAACAACTAAACCACTTGCAACAACAACAACACTTGTAACAACAACAACACCTGCAACAACTACAACACTTGCAACAACTTCAACACTTGCAACAACTACAACACCTGCAACAATTACAACAACTGCAACAACTACAACAACTGCTGCAACATCAGTTACCGCCTATTTGATTCGGGTTCAGTCATAGCACTCATACCGATATCAATCCTAGGCGGCTAACAAATCAATTATCGACATGTACGGATATTTAAACCCTTCATCGATGCTCAACAGTTCCTACAACGTCAAACTGCACACAAGGAACGAAGCACAGCTTCTCAGCGTTTCTTGCAAATTGACATGGAACTTCTCATACGCTTCAACGATACCGGCTAATTGATTCGAGTTCAGTTATAACACTCAACCGATATCAATTATATGCGGCTAAAATCGACCACATGCGTCAGTAGCGACTTCTAAACCTTCCAACGTCACATGGACAACTTACTCCATTTGTTGGATGCTACATTGACATCAGTGTTTACCTCAGCAGCGACACAATCAACACCACCGGATTCATCCCACACTCAAACACACCAGAAACACCGGATCTTCAAGGAAAACAACAGATGCACAGACAATACCGTCGTCGCCATCTTCATCAGCTTATTCGTTTCCTTCTCTACCTGACGAAGTCACTGAGGAGGGAGTAAATGTGGCGTACCACTACAGCGGCAACAGCCCGATCTGGCAACGACGCATCGCATAAACCAGATGCTGGTTCCGTGAGCGATCTCCGGAGCCGCTTCAGTACACATTCAGTCTACATACAACAACCAACATAGACACACGCATTATCATCGCGCTTCGGCGCTCGGATACAACTTAAAGTATATTAATTATCCACAACATCACATCATCATTTTGCATACACAAATATTTAGTTGTTTATTAAATATAATTGAAATAAAGAAAACTCGTTATTTTTTTTTTTGGTTTAAATCACCGCAAGGGTGAAGATAGGGTTGGCTGCAGTGACAACACTATTCAAGCCAGGTACGGTGTTCTGATGGTCTGCGCGCGGCACACCACAGGTGTCAGGTCTTAAAGTTTTAGCCTCGATAAGGCTGATTTGGGAGACCAGTCGATGCAGGTCCAACTGGTGGTTTTATTGTAGTTTATTTAAGTAGATTTTAATAGTTTAGAAGTTATTGATTTATGTGTTTATTTAGTTATGTTTAAATCCGGTTTGTGTGAAGATGTCGTTCTGAAATATATAAATAGAGAAAAAAAAACAAAAGAACCAAAAAGAAAAGCCAAAATAAAGAGAGAAAAAAAAAAGAAAAAATAAAGAAAAAAGAAAATTTTTAAATTTAGTACATGTGTAATATATATGTGTCTTATGTAATAATCTTAAAATTCTAGCTTAGCTATGTTTATGAATTTAATAAGCTCTCTGTAGAAGAGCTGTTCCTTAGAGCACAAAAGGCTTTTAAGGTTAGCAAACCTGTTGAAAATTTTGAATTTTCTCCTGAGAGAAGACAGTTTTGGGCAGTAAAAAATTTGGTGTTCAGCACTCTCAATGCAGCCACAAGTATTGCACCGACTTGTGGTTTCAGCCCCGATCATGAAAAGATATGGCTTGTCATACGTGTGTCCAGTAAGCAGTCTGTTAATGGTTTTTATGTCTTTGGCTTTCCATTTAACACTATAGTGCCAGGGTTTTTCCGGTAAGGTGGGGAATATGTCGGCAAAGTATTTACCTTTGGTGAGGGATAATCTTATGTATTCCTCATTCCATTGCTGTGTAGTAATTTTGTGGATTGCTTTAAGGGCATCTTTTAAACTAAAGTTGAAGTCTAAAATTTCACCATTTAAAGCAGCATCCTTGGCGATTGCATCTGTTTTCTCATTTATTTGAATACCTCTGTGACCCGGTACCCAAACTATTTCTATCTCTTCAATGATGCTGTTTCTGATTAAATTATGAATTTTACTAACAGTGTAATATTCAGTCTTTTTGTTAGAAATTAAATTAATGGCGCCTAGGCAATCACAGAAAATTGCAGCCTTTTTAAAGCTGTTTGTACATATTATATCACAAGTTTTTTTAATGCCGAAAAGCTCTGCAGTTACAGACGATAATTTAGAGTTTATTTTATACTTGTATTCTCTGTCGCATTCAAAATCCAATATTCCTATACCCGTCGTTTGGTCGCAGATAGACGCATCTGTGCAAAAGATTCTAAAATTATTTAACTTATAAAAAGCCATCGCTTCATTGTAAATAGATTTGATCTCTTCATTGGAGACATCTTCCTTTTTCCTGTCCAGTTGTCTAGTTTTGAAAGTAATTTTTTTACAAGGACTATAGGCACTTACTACTTCAGTTTTTTCGAAGATATTGTTGAACTCATTTAAAATCTTAGTGTAGCTGGTAGAGGCTCTGGATGTTTTTATATCATAAAAAGTTTGTGAATTATGTTGCATTAATCTTAAAAGTTCTTTGGCAGTTAAAATTTTGGCCCTGAAGGCAGGGGGCAAAACCCCTCCCAAGGCAAAGATTATGTGTTGCGGGGTGTTGGGAGGGACTCCAACACATCTTCTCAGAGCACCTGCTTGCGATGTATTTAAATCCCTGTTCGAACCTATGCCTAGGTTAGCAAAACTAGTCATTGCATACTCCTGTTTAGAGCGGACGAAGGATTTGAAAATATTTACGGCAGTTCTTGGTCTTAGACCTGCTTTAATTGATGTGGCCATGTGGAGCAAAGCTTGGCTGTCCCTCATGTCCTTTTTTGTTTTTTTGATGTGAGGAATGTTAGACATATTAGCACTAAGAATTCTGCCCAAGAAAAGGACGCTTCTTTTTGTGGGGAGACAGACATTATCAATATAAATTTGCGGGTTCACTGTCCTGATATTCATTTCCATTATGGCAGATTTATTAGGATTAAAGCTAAGACCTATGTCAGAACATAGAAGTGAAAAATCTTCTAGCTTTAAATGCAGATTATTGTTTGTGTCAGCTCTGTCACCTCCAGATGACACAATAACAAAGTCGTCAGCAAATTGAAAAATTTTTGTCTTAACGTCATTGATTTGATGCAGTCTTTTGGTGTAAATATTGAATAAAATCGGAGAAAGAACTGAGCCTTGTGGAAGGCCACCATGAACTTCTTCGACTGCATTACCCAACCTTAAAAAGCGCAGGGATAGGAAGTTAATTACCCAATCAACATAAATGTTAGGCAGGGCCTCCCTTCTCATAATGAGTTTAAGAAAATTTAAATTTACACAGTTATAAGCATTGTTAATGTCCACAACAGCAATTGTAACATAATTTTTCTCATTTTTTAACATTGCTATATGATTTATTAGATCATTTAGACACATGGCCGCTGATTTGTTTTTTTGGTACGCGTATGATCTATACGGAATTGTTATATTTGCATTACAAAACTCCTCGATTTTATTTTTGACCATAGCATTCATAACTTTGGCCAAGACTGAGATTAGGGAGATGGGCCTAAAATTTTTGTAATCGGTCAGATCTTTGTTTTTCTTAGGTATTGGAGTGACCTTGATGACTCTCCATTCTTTGGGCACCTGACAAGAGTTTAACAAATTGTTGTATTCAACCAAGAGACAATTTTTAGCTACGGGATCGAGGGCCTTGATCATCTCATACGTGATTAAATCTTGTCCCCCAGCCGTTTTTTTGTTCTTATTTAAGACTTCTTCTAGGTCTTCCTGGCTAAAACTTTCAGAATTCAAAGGAGTTAAAAGTGCGTCCCTTTGAAAATTGCATCCTGCATCTGGTGGTATTTGATTTTTTAAGTAGCTTAAAAAATCAGCAGAATGAGCTGGATCAAAACTGCAGATATTTTGACTGCCCTGATTTTTAAGCGATCCAAGGAAACGCCAAGCTTGTTTGGAATTTGGTTGACTGTTGATTGACTCAATTTTTGATTTCCAGCTGTCTGATTTAGCTGTTTTTACGGCCTTCCTCCATTGATTTTTAAGACTCACTGCATCGCAATAATTGGCCAAGGACGGTTCCCTACTAGCTCTTTTTTGGGCCTCAATAAAAGTGACATAAAGATTTTTTAGATCATCATGCCACCAAGTCTTTGGGGTTTTGCTGCCAGTTATTTTGTAAGTGGCAGATCTAATTTTTTGTTGGATTCCAGTTGTTATACTGTTAATGGTGTCGCCCAAGTCAGCAGATGTTAAAGTTTTGAGGAGTCTACGTTTAGCTAGAAACCTTTTAGGTCTACTAATGGAGGTAGTAGAGACAATTGAAATCGGGTGGTGATGGCTGCCTCCAATGTATATTGGTTGACAGTTCCATATATAATTTATAAGCCCATTCGTGAACGATAGATCGAGCACAGAGCCCTGCGACGAGTCAATGTGACGCCTATACGTTGGACTACCATCGTTCAATGCCCTGAAACCGGCGTTATTCATTGAATTTATTAAAAAGTTCCCACGAGCGTTAGAGCAGTAGTCACCCATACTAATCTCTCTGGCATTGAAATCACCAGCTATAAGTACGTTTTCGTAAGGACTAATTCTGTTGATCAAATTATCTATCTCGGTTTTGAAAGTACCAAAATCGAGAGAAGGCTCAAAATACGCTGAAACAATGGTTAAATTTAGAGGTAAGTTGATTGTCTGTGCAATAATTATGTCACAATTTGTAGCGTATGAGACACGTCTGAATTTTATGTCAGACTTGAAGGCAATGGCTACTCCTCCATATCCGTCAGCCCTATGTTTTTCTATTAGCTTGAAGTTCATAATATTCCTGAAACGAATGTCATGAGAGAAAACCTCAGACAGGACAGCACAATTATAGTTTTCATGGTTGAGCACGAATTCTAGGTCATTTTTGTTCATTTTGAGCGATTGTATGTTAATTTGAAGTATTTTGGACATTTAGAGATATGGGTGTAAGATTTAAAAGTTTCTTTTGGGTGTCACGGCTCTTTCTTTAGAAATAAAATTGCGTTGCTTAGCGTCTATGAGAAGCAGGAGCCCCTCCAGAGCCTCTGCAATTTGGTAGTCTTTTCTTGAAATTGGTGCAAACAGGCTACGAGCCTGCTGCAGAAGAACATCTTGGCGATGTGAGTCAGTGTCTGGGAATTGATAATTATGGTCACTTGAGTCATGAGTGTACGAATCAGAGGTGAAAAATTTCTCTTGCCTTGGAGCAGCAGGTCTATGTACCAGTCTGCTGGCATAAGAGTGTTTTTTTAAAATGTTGTTCACACAGTTGTCCTTGCTGATTGTAACAGCTTTAGCGTTGCTGAGAGCGGGAAAGTTTTTTTCGTAATTTTGAGCTTGGTCGTAATTTTGATTAATT
The DNA here is from genome assembly GCA_037043495.1 of Drosophila recens. NCBI lineage: Eukaryota > Metazoa > Arthropoda > Insecta > Diptera > Drosophilidae > Drosophila > Drosophila recens. Next base: position 12,827 of record JBAMBJ010002512.1, read on the forward strand.
GAAAAGCTTTGAATTACTTCCTTCCTGGCAAGTTTCTTAATTGTCATGATACGATTAATATCTAATTCTTTAGCCCAGGTCGGACACTGGTTTTTGTCTTTAGCAGTGTGATCTCTACCGTTGCACAGAATGCATTTTAAGATGCTACAATTTTCATTACAATCTTTGTTGCCACAACGTTTGCATCTTTTTTCAGATTTACACCTCAAGGCTGTATGTCCCAGTCGGCCACAGTTGAAGCATTGCCTAATCATAGGAATGTAATGAGACACCTGGAAGGCACATACACCGTAGAGCGTAATTTTCTCTGGGATTTCATTTCCTACAAAGGCCAATTTGACCGTTTCAGTTGGTTCTAAGATGTTTTCCCCTTTATCTGTCTTTATAACCCGAGATTTTCTCTTGATGCGTTCTACCTTAGAGATTTCGATCTCGGAGAATATATTGCGCTGTATTTCCTCGTCACTTAAATTAGTGGGAATACCTTTAATAATACCATATGACTCTACATAACTCCTGGGAATAAACACATCTAGATTGAGCTTAGAAAAGTCATCGATGCAAACGAAAGCGTTGGCATTAGCAGCAGAATCAAAGAATACTTTGTACAGCGAGACCCCAATTGTCAAAATATTTTTTAGACCTTTTAAATTAAGGTGCTTGATTATTTCAAATATGTACAAACTGCTTTTAGTTTTTTTGTTTTCAAACGTGGAACTTCTTTTAGTGGAGATAAGAACTGCAGCATCCCCAGTGTGTTTGTTGTTGTAAAGAGTGGTGTAGGAAGTAATTTTGTTGGCAGTGTGATTTGCCTTTTGTTTGGATGTCACATTAGTGTTGACGTTTGTTGATTGGTCAGATTTGTCATATTTGTCAGATTCGTCAGATTTGTCAAGTGTAAAGTCGTCAGTTGAAGTAATTATGTCCATTTGTTCAGTTTTATTAGCCATACCTTTATCCGACGGGGGCATAGACGAGGGCATATCAAAAGACAGCAAGCTGCTTACATCAGCATTGTTTTCCAAGAGTTGCTCCGCACCAAGTTTCATACATTTATTATTTATAGTGGGTTTATTGGGTTTCTCCGCTACTCTCTTTTGGATAGACCCCGACGCTGCGGCGTCCTTCATCCTCACAGCTGGCAAAACCAGCTTGCCTTAAAAACTATCTTCTTTCACGCAAGTTTTAATTACAAATTTGACAGGAAAAATTATTTAAAAAAAAAAAAACAAGTGAAAAGCTGACCGACAAAAGGCACAACCGAAAATTGGATTTTTATATTTTTATATATTTTTACACAGTTAATTGAACACGTCCAGTCTCTCTGGCATTCGACACAAGTCGACTCGTTATTTCTACACTTTATTATTATGTTTTTTATATATTCACATTTTGACAGGAAACGGATTATACAGTGTTGGAAAACGCGGAAAAATTAACATATGGGAAAGTGAGAGAAAATTCAGTGCTGGAAAACGTTCCAATTTGTCGCAAGCAACCCTGAAAAGCCCAAAACTACCGTGCAAAACACAAAACAAACATGAAAAAAGTTCATGTTGTATTAAAATTTCAAAATTCATTTTAAAAAAAGTAAAAATTGTTTCACCTAAATTCATCATAAATTGTCCTCTATTTGTTAGAATTTTTTATTTTTTTTAAATAAAATTATTCGCGAAGGGTAAACAATTACCGCTGAATTTATACATTTAACTTAGAATTAAAATAGGACTGCAACAGCAAAGTGTCGTAGCAGTCAGACCTTGAGAGTACTGTTAGCTTTTGTGCTATGAAATTGTGTTTGTAAAAATAATCTTTCTATTTCTGACAATGAAAAAAAATATTTTTATTCTTGAGAAAATTAATAATTTGAAACAATATTGCATGCAGGAGAATTGAAAATTATTTCCGGCTCTTTTCAATTTTTTTTAAAATTAATTTTGAAATTTTATTGCAAAACGACCTTTTTTTAGTTAAGCCTAGTACCGACGTCAGAAAAAAGGCCTAGCGTAAGGTCAAACTCCATATATAAAAAACGCTGGCGTAAGGTGAATAAGAAGAAGACGACATTTATCTCCGCTTGTCGGTCCGCACGTCAACTAAAAACGGAGTTGCCAGATAAGGAACGGGCGTTATCCAGCACTGTTTGAAACAGCTGTCAAGCCAAGCGAAAAATATATTTCTTAAATATTTCGGTATCTATCTATCTCACTCTCTCACAATAAGTCAAAAGAAATGGCGGTGAAATTAACAAAAAACAGCAGATTGGATCTTTTCGAGACAGCAGACAAAATTCTGCTGATTAATGAGGTGGAGAAGAGGCCAATATTTGTATTTTTTCATTAATTTAGAGGGAGAATCCACGTAAAAAGTTCTAAGGCGATGGGTGCACCCAAAACCCGCTGTGCTTGCGTGCCATCGCATATTTCTCCTCTATTATCATTAATATACAGTTTTCATTGTTTATTCTCTCCTCTTTTTATGCAAATCAGTTTTGCATGTTCATATTTAAAATAAACCGCTGTGGACGCATAGAGTTACCACTCAACTTTTTGTTATTTTTTCGTGTTGATTTGGCAACTCTGGCTTTACGCTCGTCGACAGCAAAATATTGAGCATTTTCCGCCGCTAAAAATTTATCTCACGTCGGTACTAGGCTTTAATATGCATAAAACAACCATGTAAAAAAACTAGAAATGACACGGAAATAATTCATCACCTAAATTCATCATAAATCGGCCTCCTATTTTGGATTTGTCTTTTTTTTTTGGATTATTGGATTCCACTCGAACAATATTGCCAGATCGGTAGCACTTCGCGGTAAACGCTCCGCAAACATTTTTTCTGTGACATTTCAGTTGCACAGGATGGGTTCTCTATAGGTTATTTGCTTAGTGGTACTGCTAATATTATTATTTATTTTCAAAAACAAAATACTATTTAAAATAATGTATATAGTAATGCCAATTATAATAATTTTTGCTAATATTTTGTATTAAAACGATACACATCGATTACAAAATGTTGCAAAGAATTGGTCTCGCAATTGTGAAATTTTACAAATTGAATTAATTTATTTTTGTCCTTTAAGCCTAGTACCGACGTGAGATAAATTTTTAGCGGCGGAAAATGCTCAATTTTTCGCTGTCGACGAGCGTAAGGCCAGAGTTGCCAATGCAAGACGGAAAAATAACATAAAATTGAATGGTAACTCTATGCGTCCACAGCGGTTTATTTTAAATATGAACATGCAGAACTGATTTGCATAAAAAGAGGAGAGAATAAACAATAAAAACTGTATATTAATGATAATAGAGGAGAAATATGCGATGGCACGCAAGCACAGCGGGTTTTGGGTGCACCCATCGCCTTAGAAATTTTTACGTGGATTCTCCCTCTAAATTAATAAAAAAATACAAATATTGGCCTCTTTTCCACCTCTTTAATCAGCAGAATTTTGTCTGCTGTTTCGAAAAGAACCAATCTGCTGTTTTTTGTTAATTTCCCGGCCATATCTTTTGAGTTATTGTGAGAGAGTGAGATAGATAGATACCGAAACTCTAAAGAAATATATGTTTCGCTTGGCTTGACAGCTATTTCAAACAGTGCTGGATAACGCCCGTTCCTTATCTGGCAACTCCGTTTTTAGTTTCAGTTTAGTTGACGTGCGGACCGACAAGCGGAGATAAATGTCGTCTTCTTCTTATTCACCTTACGCCAGCGTTATTTTTATATGGAGTTTGACTTACGCTAGGCCTTTTATCTCACGTCGGTACTTGGCTTTAGGCATACAGGTCTGAGTTTTAAAATTCTAATATGTAAGTGTTCTTTCTTTCTGTAATTTTCAACTTTAATAATAACTCTAAATCAAACATTCATATTTATGTTTATTATAAATTACCGGAGTGTAACCTTCAATTTCAACCAAAAACAATTATCAGAATTAGTTAATCTTTAAATTAGTTTTTTTTTGTTTTCTTTTTCGTCGTTCCAATGTAGGCTCATTCTTATATTTGCAAAGATATCGATAATTTTTTTTTAACATTCTCTAAGATTTTTATTAACAACTATTATTCGATATATCGATAACTTGTAGTAGTCGATCTTTGGTGCATTCTCAGAATTTTTGTGGCATCCCTATTTTTAGTTACATTTTCCAAGCTGAAATGAAAATTGAGAACGAGCCGTCTTTCGTATAATAAAGAAATTTACAATGGTTTCTATGCAATTCGTTTTGCAACCACTTCCGGGAACTGATGAGCAATTCATTGATAGGTGAGAAGAGAATTTAATACTTTTAAGATGCAAGTAAAGTCATATATGTATGTATGTACATATGCACATGTCAAACACATGTACGTACACTTTAATTATATGTATATAATGTGTGCATATGTACATTTCACAAATTCTAGCTATGTATAAATATAACAATACATATTCATATTTTATGTACTTATAAATGAACACTTATATGCGTTCATGCCCTGTCGTTTTTCATACGTTAAATTCTATGACGTTTTTCTATACAAATATGTATGTATATGTATAAATATTGTCTGTGTGTCGGTAGCAAACAGTTTTACTTTTATTAGTTTTCTTACAGAAATAAATACGTCTGCGTATAAATACATGTTTGTACTTGAACAGACTAATTAATATCTCTTAATGTCAGCCGTCGAATATGTGAATGTTTTGCATAAATAGAAACTTGCACATTTTAAGTTGTGCATGCACGGGTTACTTGTGTATAACCACAAAATCTATATGTATTTGCATACATAAATGCATGTGCACCTTTTACTACGTGAAGTTGATAAAGGACCCTTGTACTTATGTATTCGTATTCAACGAGATTTACACCACTTGTTTCATTTTGTTATTTGTCTTTTAACCTAACTCGACATCATAGCCATATCTTACTGGATTATATACATATATTTTAAGAACAACTGGGGCTATGATATGCAACGAAAATTAAATTTAAATGAACGAAATAAACAATCCCTTGAGTTTAGAAAAGTTCTTGCATTTCAAGAATGATCGGTTCATACTATTTTGAGTGCGGTCTTATGATCAAATAGAATTACTTAGGAATTATAAATACAATAAGTGCTTTTACAAAATTAATTGCTTAATAGTAAACTAATTGACAGTGAAATTATAGTAACAATAATTTCGAGCTTATCAGCGGTTTAATATGTTGTTTAATGATCACAAAGACAGCAACTTAAAAACAATTTTAATTGATACGTACTATATTACTGAGGAGCCAATCGCCACATAAAATTTGACATATATTTTCCGATGTCATAAAACCGAAGATCAGGGATATAAAATTATAATATGATTCAGTTTCCGCGAATACAAACGTATCAAAATATTAATTTTCTTATTATCTTTTGTTTTCAATTTAGAATTCGAGAAGTCTCTGATAAAGTAAACCGCTTTGGTTCCGGTACTCATCGGATATTTGAGCAATTGAAAATACCAGTTAGAGAAGTTGTCATTGGACCTAATCATATTGGAGTGCTTCTGGAAGATGGAAAAGCATTTCGTGTAGCTTTTTCTATAAATTCGGAAAAGCTTGACTTGACTAAATCGGACAATAAGTGGTATGTTTATTTATTGACTGCAATTTAACATTCAATAATGACTTGTCGATTTAAGTGCCCCGTCGGGTGGAGTCGCTGCAAGTAATGCTCCAAAAGCGCCATCGTCATCCAGGCCAATGGCTAGGTCTCGAGCTCGACTTCTTAGAGCAACGGGAAGGACAAGCTCAAGTGGCCAAGGATCCGGATCCAGGAGTACGGGTGTAATAATTGGAGGCAGCTCATCGAATCGACCACTAGTGACAGTTCCAGCCACATATGTGCCTGAAGAACTTATATCGCAAGCAGAAGTCGTACTTCAAGGAAAGAGTAGAAATCTAATTATCCGAGAGCTTCAGGTAAGTAATCGAATGTCATAATTGAATCCATCACTAATAATTTAATTATACATCCTGTAATTTAGCGCACAAATCTCGATGTAAATTTAGCCGTGAACAATTTGCTTTCACGTGATGACGAGGAGGCTGAAGATACTGAAGAAGGAGGGGATAATTATGTTCCTGAAGACCTAATTTCATTGTTGGACAATGGGTTTTCCGGTGATAACAGCAGTGTTATAATTGATCCCTCAGATGGGCTTTTCTCCGAAGAAATCTTCAGTAATTATTCGAGCATAAGAAAGTAAGTTTAACAGAAAGAATAATTTTCTTAGTTTTTAACTACTCTGTGTAAGTCGGGAATCCTTGGCAACAGTATATGTATGTAAATAGTCTTATCAGTATGAAGATACAAGTTAATTTGATCATAAACATCTATTCGTCTGTCTGTTAAAATCGAGGCTAGCAAGTGGACTTATGAATGCTTCAAAAATGTTTCTTAAAATGAAAAAAAAAAATTAAAAAAATGCAACAGCTTTGAATTTAAATATCTACTGTAGAGTGGGTTAGTGGTTTGTATGGAGCAAAAATAATTTTTTTTTTCGATTCTAAGCGGTTGTCAAAATTGTGATCAACGACGAATTCTAAGAAGATTCGCCCAAGAAACCATGGATCGTATGTCAAAATCGAGCTTCCGATTTTTAGAGTGAAATATGAGAAAATTTCTCGTTTAAATTCGGAAGCTCGATTTTGACTTTACACCCATTCCCGAAATTCGAAAACAATATAAGTCATTTTTGAACGTCGAAGATTTGATACCGTTTGCTTATATATCTCAATATCAAAGTTTGTCTTTCATACAAAAACAATAATATTTCTTGTTCAACTTTTATATTCCTTTCTAGTTTGCTTTTTGATCGAATTCGTAGTGAACGGACTAACGCTGGTTCAAGCGGAACAGATAATAATCAATCTAATCGGGCATCGGCATCTTCTAGCGGCGTTATATCAGGAAGTAGCAATCTTTCTGGTCAAATATCGTCCGCTAATGCTGACCGTGAAGCATTTAGTCGTTGGCGTGATCGTCAGTATTATGGCCCACGTCGCTGGATTAATAAAGACGATTATACATGGGATAAAGAGACAGGTAAACACATACATATGTATATATTTATAAACAATCTTAACAAACTTTTTTTGTAGATCCTAAAAAGAAGGAACCCTCTTCAATGCCATCACCAATATGGATATCCGAAGAGTGGCAACCTTGGCCTGACAAAAATGGAGTTCGCTTTAAAACTATTGGAGCTTTGTATTCCGAATTTATTGCACTTTCAGAAAATGGTGAACTGCATCAATGGCGTTGGTCGGACTTGGAACCCTATAAATCTGACGTAAGTAGGATTACAATTCTATTAATTCTATGTATTGTAATTCAAACGTTGTGATATTCACGAAGAGAGCCTCTTTAATTCACGTTCAAGTTAGATTAAAGCAAACATCCTTACGTAATGTGATTTATTCTCTAAAGTGTGTTCTGCATTTTATTAAGTATATAAGCATATGCAGACTATATTTAAGGTTTTCCTGTGAACACTATAATTTATGCAATGCAAGTTTTTTGCGATTTGAAGACGGTTGAGTTTGAATTCGCGAATTGAAAAATAAAGTTCTTTTCTGTTTTTTGAAATGGCTATGTATTAGCCATCAGCTTACTTACACATACATACTTGGATTTATTGAATTAATTTGCATGTATTTTCATTAACATTTATACTTTAATACGCAGTGTAAATTAATGGTTATAATTTCTGACTTAATATACCCTTTTAAATTATCTTACACAACATTTAAACATAAAATATAATTTTACAAACAATTATAAGCACGTTACTTATTTATTAATTAAAATGTGAACTTGATATTACTGATATTATACTAAGCGAGTCAAAGCCAGTTAGAACAATTGAGAATATGTCTTAGCTTTCTTTCTGTCATTTAGATCCGCAGGCAAGCTCTTGCATCGTTTAATTGCACAGGGTCCACGTTTTATCTCATATTTGAGGTCTGTTCTCATTTTGAAGTATCTCTGTTTTGACCCCAACAAATGTTAGATATGTTATTGATACCGACATGACCAATAAAGTAACTTTTCCATTGTGGCTATGGTTGAGTGTTCTATAAGTGTCTGAGGATTTTCCCTGAGCTTTGGTCGCTCAAATTCAGGTCAACCTTGACATAGTTTCCAAGTTTGCGATCAGTTCAGACATCTGACCAAAAATTTAAAATTCAAGAATTTAAACAAAGATGGTAGTCCGGTTTTCAAGAAGATGTCATATTGATTGCCAAATGGAAAAGCTGTTTTTTTTTTTACAAAAACGCCCATAATCAAATACGCTATCCGGATATCTATCTCTTCTGTTTCTGCGAAACTTTTTTTACATTCATTTAAAATATGTATGCTTACATGTCAAGCTTAATTTTTTTCTCTGAACCTGTATTTTTTATTAACAGAAAATGTAACACATATTTTATTAAAATTGTATTAAAATATGTTTTACATTTTCTGTTAATAAAAATACAGGTTCAAGAAAAAAACATTATTTTTGGGCCAAAAAATAGCTTTAATTCTGACTAATATTTTAGGATAGAGACGAACCGCAAAAGCGTCCTTCCAAGAATGAAAATTATGTTAAAAGGACATTTGGTCCTTTGGCTCTGTGTAATTTTAAAAGTTTTGTACCTAACAAGAATATTGACACCAAGTTTGTCAGGATCGGTCCATAAACACCCAAATTTAAATGTGAAATGAATTGTTTTACGAAAATGGTTTACCATTTTTTCGGGCCCATACAAATCGATGCACTCAAATGTATGTATTTTTCACATTCATTCATTCATTCATTGTCCACATTATTTGATTTAATTATCATAAATCGATACAAATCGATAACAAAAAGTTTGAAAACTTGAGCACACATTTAAAATCACATGAAATTAAAAGAGAAGTACATGGAATAGTTTGCGATTACCGTTGCAAAGCTATATGCTCACGGAAAATTATTCTTTCCCATGTATTGTATTTATGTTTATAAATATTAATTGCTATTCAATTGTACGTTCATACATATATGTTTAAATTTAAATACATTTTTCACTTCTCGCCCTAGACGGAAAATGTGTATCATCCCAAGACACTGGCCCTTAACATTACTGAGAAGGTCGAGCTTATATCAGCAAATTTCATCAGATGCTCCGTGGTAACTGAATCGAATCGTGTTGCCACTTGGATGGACGAGCAGTTGGGATACCTGGGAGCAAAGTTGGAGCATGTTGCAACAGCTTTCAATGAGTTTAACATCGATCCCATTGCAACAATACATGTTTGCTCTCTGTACACCGCTGTTCGAACCGATAATAACAATATTTATTGGTGGGGCGTATTACCTTTTGATCAACGCCGTTATTTATGGGACAAGTTTCGGACAAAGACAAAAAAACCATTCAAAGTGGTTGCGGCAGATATAAACGTAGGATCACAAGTGATTATGAAGAAATGTCCTATTTACCAGACTGGATCGATAGGATTTACCTGTACAAATGGTGTTCCTAAAGTTGGGCAGCTCTTAAACTCTGTGTGGGATTTTTCCGATGTTTGTCGTATGAAAATCCTAAATATCGGTTCGACTTTAGGCTCATCAGATAAATGTCAGGTAACAGTGACAATATCCAATACTCATGGAGGTATTGCTGATAAAGAAACTATCCCAAAGGCACCACCTGTGCAAGCGACAACATCCAACAAGAGTGGACAGATTAGTTCAACAAGCAAGGAATCGACTGACCGGATCGACATGCCTCCACCGCCCTCTCCAGCATCTAGCACTTGCAGTGATACAGGAAGCGTAACGTCTCACAAACGCACTAAACGAATGACTACAAAGGAAGATGGCAGCAATTGTCAAGAAGGCAGAAAGGACGAGGAACTGTGGCAACTGAAAGACGTTGTCTTCGTGGAGGACAAAGTTGGCCCGATTGGAAAAGTCCTTAAAGTTGATGGAGACTATGTGGCAGTCCGTTTTCCACCATTGAATTGCGTTAACAATGTCAACGTCAACGTTGCCGCCGGTTTAGCAACTAAAGATGAAGGGAAAGAGGATGATTGGCAATTATGTCGTCTATTGCGACGTGAAGATGTGCAAATCTTTCGCTCAGCCGTGTCATCACGTGGTCCAGATTGGCTACAGAAGCAACCAAAGAAAATCAACATCGGTGCAGATCTATCAAGCGCACAGCTTCTTACAATTGCAGTAGATACGCGTGGCATACATGCAATCAAAAAAGTGTTTGGCAAAATTCATTACAGCCTGTATAATTTATACAACAGCAAACAGGAACAAAGCTGTCAATTTCCCACGGATTGTGCGTCTTTTATTGGAGCCTCGGCGAATAACATCACAATGGCTTGTAATAATGATTGCAATGGAAACAGCAGCACGATTGTCCTTCGGGATGGAAACGGCGCGCTTTATCCACTAGCTAAAGATTGCATTGGTTCTATTAAAGATCCTCAGTGGTTTGATTTGCCACCTGTTAAATCAATAACTATGGCAACCATATCGCTACCGCCATCAACATCTTGCATCAATCTGAAGTCAAAGGTCTGCATGACAGCACTGCTGTTTGTAACACAAAAGCTAATGCCACATATATTGCGATGTGATATTAAGAACTGCATTTCCGTGTTAAAGCGTCTTGAGCAAGAAGACCGTCAAGAGACGATTGCTGTCGTTGAAGAGCGCTGCGATGGTAACAGGAACATATTCCATGCCTGTGTTATAATGTGTGCGCCAAACTCAAACAAGGACTCACAACATTCACCAGATTTGACGAGCACTAGTTCAGAGAAGAAACCACTTGCCTCCGGGGTTTCGTTGCCCCGTACAGGACCAGGAGGATCATCGTTGCCGTACGGCAGCGCATTCGCTGGCAATGGAGGCAATTTCAATGAAAGCTCCAGCTTTGCCACAGTTTCGGCTGGAATCAACGCACCATCAACGTCATCTTCATCTATAACCAGGGAAAATCGAATAAGTCTGCGTGACATGATGCATCGACTCATCAACACTGAGCAGAGCACGGAACAAAACCATCAGGCATCTACTAGTGCTGGCGAAGATCACGCATATATTCCATTGCCCTGGACTGTTGAATCAGGAACGGCTAGCAATCTTAGTACCACAGGAGCTCAGAACGCTGCTGATATTGCTGATGATGATGTGTCTAAAGTGTTGCCTTCAACGTCCCAAAACATGAATGTTTCCAACAGCAAAATGGGTAATCCAAATTATACATTCGACGTATTACAACGACGGGAACACGCAATTCTGATTCTTCAACACATGTGTACCAGTGTTGCCATGCGTCCTTATCTGTATCAGATGCTAAGCGCCAAGGATGCTCAGGGTCAGACTGCGTTCATGCTAGCAGTTTCATGTCGCGCATACGAAGCTGGAATAATACTTTTGAATACAATTCTGACTGTTTCCGATCAAGACACACAGCTTAAAGATGCCATGATTTTCCCAAGCGGCTCACCAGCTGATCAATCCCCATTGCATGTTATTTGTTACAACGATACATGTTCCTTCACATGGACTGGCGCGGATCACATAAATCAAAATATTTTCGAGTGTAAAACATGCGGATTGACTGGCTCGCTATGCTGCTGCACCGAATGTGCACGAGTCTGTCACAAAGGCCACGACTGTAAACTCAAACGCACAGCGCCAACCGCTTATTGTGATTGTTGGGAGAAATGCAAATGTAAAGCTCTGATTGCTGGAAATCTTACGAAGCGTTTTACATTGCTTTGCAAACTTGTCTCTTGTACTGATTTGGTCACAAAATTTAACTCGAAGGGTGAATCTATATTGCTTTTCCTAATTCAGACTGTTGGTCGTCAGATAGTAGAGCAACGTCAGTATCGCTTTAATGTGAGAGTGCGCAATGTTGGTAACAATACTGGCAATTCAAGTGGAAGCAATACAGTTATAACCAACCGGAAGTCTTCCTCTCTAGACATCGACAGTGATATGCCAGACCATGATCTCGAGCCACCAAAATTCGCAAGAAAAGCTTTGGAACGTCTTTTAATTGATTGGCAAGCTGTACGTTCAATGATAATGAGCGGAGCCGAAAGGAACGAACCTAATTTGCAAAATATCCACGTCAATACTAGTGAGAGCGCAAATTCGGAAAATTTCAACGTTTTTATGCAATCTCAGAATGGATCAACACTACTTGACAAGTTTACTCATAACTTGATAGTGAAATGTACTAGTGACCATCTGGACACGCTCTTGCTGACTTTGGTTCGAGAACTGCAAAACTTTGTTATTGAAGATCGCTGTAAAGAGGCTGAGGAGGTTGCGCGACGTTTTGTAAGGTCGGTAGCTCGTGTATTTGTCATTTTCAATTTGGAGAAACAGCCAAATCCTGAGAAACGCAAAAATCACACTTCTTGCAACAAATACGTTCAAAGTTGTGTAAAGGTTTTTCAAACACTGCATAAAATTTCTATTGAAGAACTATGTGAGGTATCTGAGGCCCTGATTGCACCAGTGAGACTTGGAGTAGTGCGACCCACTGCTCCGTTTGCCATGTCCTCATCAAACCTGGATGTAAGTTATTATTGAAGTGATGCTAAGAAATCGTTTTTAAAAATTGTCCGCATGCTTTTTTCTCTAGAATTCTGATGATTTGTTTAGCGTTGAGCCCTTAGCGCCATCCAATGTTGAGTCAACGTCCGAGCACATTGTTCATGACGCAATCAATGCTCAGAGTTCAAGCTTCAGCGTACAACAAAATTATGATGTAGTGGCCATGGACAGTAAGTACACAAATATTTGTAAATTATATTTTCATGTTTTCTATCTTGTATGCCTATTTTAGCCCTTAGAGACCCTTCAGAATCGGAGGAGATTCCCAATAGAGAAAACAATTTAAGTAGTCATGACGATGACCTAATTGAAAACCAGCGAAATGAAGAAGGAATGCAAGATGATGAAAGTGATAACGATTTCACATTTAATGATGCTGAAACCGAATCAGACTCGGATGACAACCAGAGTAATCAAGATGCACAACGAAGCGTTCAAACTGGTGCCACAGTTGGTTCAGAAACAGGTAGAGTAATTTATTTATAATTGTACTCTGTACCTATCTATTAATTTATATTGGGAGGGTGAATTAATCAAAAGACTAACGTTTTGATAACTTTTCTAGAAATAAATTCTGCAGTAGAGACTAGAATAGCTTTTTAGATAAGCACCTACCTCAGAGAAAAAGGTATATGTGGAAAGATAATTCATTTTAAATTCATATAAACGCAGCCACAAGAAAACAAAACATTTCAGCGCTAATATGTTAATACAAACTAAGAATATATAAATGTTGAATACATAAAATTTGATGGGAAAAGCGTATATGTGTATAATTACATTTTTTAATTTTTGTAAAGACAGGTTTTTTTTCCAATACTGAATATTTTATTAAATACCCTAAAAATCCAATATCATTTAAAAAATAAGGATGCAGTTTACTTGGGCAATTTAAAATCTTTTAATTCCAATCATTTATTTAAAAAAAAACTTGTTTGGCGCCAACTCATATAAAAAAACTCTCGGCCAAACGTAGCGAATTGCATTGCAATACAAAAAAGATTTCTGTGACATAGAGAGTTGGTTTCGAGGAGACAGTTTTACGTGAGGTATTTCATATCATAATAGAAAAGGGTATGTGACTGAAACAAAAGATCTCAATAGTCAAGCATTGTTTTTTGGATGTGGGAGTACGAATGAGTGCAATGTTTAATGAGTGCAATATTTAATCAAATAAATTAATCATTTTATTTCAAGTTAAAAATCATTTTATAAATCTTTGTATCCCTATTAATGTATTTAACCCAAAAGTTTTAACAAGTTAAATTATCGAAATTTGATTACAGACATTGGAGTTCTATTTTTGGAAGACGAATCTGGCGACTCCTCTGCTCAAGAGGAAGATGGATCCGAAGATAACGAATCGGACGACCAGTCTGATGAATTTAGTTTCAATGATCAACAACTCGAACGTCGCAACATAAATCCAAACTCACGCAACGATCTTACTCCACAAACAATGCAATGGGCAATCAGAAGCCGCGATAATACTCGACCATCGGTTCGTGTACCAACTGGATCCAATCTTGTTTTTATTGATCCAATGGCATTGCGTCGAACAACTGTGCCAGCTAGTACTGCTGTCAACACACCATCGGCTGAGTCACATACAATGGCGACTACTGCAAGTAATTTGGGTCGAGCATTTGGCATTACGATTCGCCAAATTTCCGAGCTCCTAGGCATTATGTCATACAATATGATGAATGATATTGAAACCTCACTCAAAATACAGATTGAGGAAGCCGTTGCTGTTCAAGTGAGTATTTCAGCTTAAGTAAATATATAATGTAATTAATTCAATTATTTTTATTTCTATCCAAATAGGCGTTTGTTGAAAAACGTTTAAAACCAACATGGGACTGGATGTTTACAGTAATGGACGGTACAGAGGCGCAGCTCAAGTTTGGTGCCTATTTGACGAACTACACTGATCCAAATCACCCCTTGCACCCGCTTAATCTTAGTCAACAAGCTACTACAAGCCAAGCATCAACTCCAACTTCCACATCCGTGGGAGTTAATGTGATGGGTAAGTCATAGCTGTAAACTGTATATAACAATTTCAAACTTTTTAGAATTTTTCAAACTTAAATTTTAACATGATTCATAAAGCATTGAATTGTTGTTTTTTTTTTCTCGAAAACAACGACTTAGTAATTGTTGAGACAATCAAGGCTGGTTAAAGGGTTTTTAATGTGAAGTTGATATTTCAATGGTAGAATGATGTAAGTCTTCAGCTAGTGGAAATGACAGAAAAAATAAATAACAGTCCAAAGATTTTGTATTACATATATTAAATTGAATTCATTTATAACAATAAGTTATCAAAAACATAATCCAAACTATCATATTGATTATAAGGCAGATTGTGCTACTAACTAACGACAATGAAAAGTAATGTAAATTATATATTGACAAAATTCAAAAATAGTACAGCCTGTTTTTTCTGCTAATCTATGGCTTTTTTTTCTAAAAAGTCTGACATATTCTAAACAAATTTGGTGAAATTCATATGAATCGTATTTTTGCTAAGGATAACTGTACTTAACTCTCAGAATATCAATTTCCCGCAAAATTTGGCCTTTCAACCGCCAAATCTAACTTTTACTTGCACATTAGTTGTATTTCGGAAAAATATCATTTTTGCCTTTTTGTATTTTGTACGAATCATTTGTTTTGATACCGATACAATTAGGGTGTTCACTTGACCCTAGCAGCGTTGCAGATTGAAAACGTTGCAAGCTTGCTGCGAGAACAGCGCTTTATGTGAAAGCGTTGAACATATCCCATAAAAAAACCTCTTTACGAGGTAAAAGTCTAGTGACGAAAACATTTTCATGCTCCAAAATTTCTGATATCCAATTTTGTGACGAATAATATTAAGTTTTACACATAAATTATTTTAAACAAAATTTTGGCACTCGGCACATTGCGCTAAAATGTCTCAATTCTTCAGACCAAATAAAACTCACTGTTTTGCGCAGTGCCGAATGCAAAAATTTTGTTTAAAATAATTTATGTTTAAAGTTGAAGGTATGCCTAAGAGCCATTCGAAATACCTTTTCAACGATATATAGATCGAATCTGTAGCTTCTATCGTTTGGATGCTATGGGGGTTTCAATTTTAGCGGTTTTTAGCGATTTTCCGCTAAACTAGCGATTTTACGAAAAAGTCGTAAAACAAACGTTTCTAGATTTTTGAGCGGGAACAAGTCCTCATTCAAACTTTTAAGCTAAATCAACGATTTGATCCTAACAAACAGACTGACTTTTCATCTCGTTTTGAGAAGGGCACCAAAAATTTCAAAATTAATTTTTTTTTAACCAGTTGTCGGATTTTGATGATCAAGGTGTCATTCGACGCGTATTTTTGATTTAAATAGTAAAAAATTAAAAACAAAATCAAAAAGGCTCCAATGGCCCCATTAGCTCCAATCATTTAAATTTTGCCCCTCCCACTTACACCTGTTTATCTCACGAACCAGGTGAGTTTTCAAAAGTCTTAGTATGCACATTTGTAAGTTTAATTAATACCTTTCGATCGGTATATAATTCGACCTGATCGGACTGTCGTAGCAAATTTTCCATTTTTCCTGTGTATATATGCTAGTCGCCTTCGCACCCTTCGTTCTGCTTTCGTCACTAGCGCGGACTGCTGTCCGCAGTGATTATATCCGGAACTAGTCAAGTTGATACTTCTCACATGTACAGTTGAATTTAGAACTAGTTAAGTTGATTCTTCTCACATATAAAGTTGAAATTGGTCTCACACTCATTATCGTTGATCGCGTATTTTCCTCGAGTCTTTCGCAGTTCAACGCAATGTTCGTTATCACCGAGGTTATTTATTTATTTATTTTATTTATTTATTTGATTTGATTCCTAGCGCTACAAGACAAGTCTTATAAATTAAGGAGCTAGTCATACTTAAGTTTAAGAACACATTCAAGTTTAAAGTCTAAAGAAAATAGCTTAGGTTAAACAATTTAAATGATGCATCAGTACTTATAATTCTTATTTTTTTTATTACTGCTATTATTATTATTACTGTTATTTATAATTATATTATTTGGTATACAAGGGGACCTTGTTAATTTTTTTTTTTTTTTTTGGTTCCGTCTTATGCCAATAAAGTCCGACTTCCGACCAGAAGTTAGAGATAAGAATTCATCCTCCAGGCCCAGATAATTGATGTCTAGCCAGTAATTCTTTTTTGTCAACCTTCTGCGAATTGCTCTGAGCTCGTTCATACTTTTGAGATAAGCCAGCTTTGCACCCATCTCACGAGATTTATAAGCAGCGACAAACCAATTGATCTCTTCACTCCGATTTTATGAAATCTTGGCAATTCTCTGGTATTTCTTGAAGTCACTTTCAACATATCATCACGGTTTTCGTTTGGATTTAGCTCACTTTTACTTTCGTAGACTGAAGTCGACTTAATTTGTGGAGGTGGTGAAAATGGCGCTTTCGTTCCAGAAGATAAAGCCGCACTCTTCTTCATCGAATGAAAAGGATTCTGCATTCAGGTTCACTTTAAATTTCATATTCAAACTGATTAGGTAGACAACTTACCGCTTTGTTCTCCGGCACTGCGAGGATTGCGATTAAAAGAGTCACTAAAATAATTCTCATTATTATTTAATTCGACTGACACTTCTGCTAAGCTTAAGGGATTTGAAACAACTGATTTCTGCCTAAGCGGAGAATGCGCTTTTATTTAGGAACTATCAGTACATAATCACCTATGACGTGAATTCGGCAATTTTCGGACATTATCAATTCTAAAATGTGACGTATTACTCTCTTTTGAGTTGTTTTTCTAGATTCCTACATATATTAAAATTCTCCAAATAAAATTCTATGTCATTAATAAACATTTTTTAAAATTATCAGTTTATATTCTGCGCATTATCATCTCTAGCAAATTGGGCTATAGAAAGTATGTGGTAATAATTTAATACAAGTATTCAGCTCAAGTGGAACATCCATGCTGATAACCCAAGATCTGGGCATTTGAACAGAAATGACGTCCAAAATCATTAGCAATGATAACGTCAAACAAAAATCATGTTTGAGCTAATAATTTCAAAAATTCCCAGATTTTCGAATGATTTTTGTAGCATGAATTTTACACTTATGATTATCAGCTGACGCCTCAATTAAAAGTATAAAAGCGCATTTTATTCACCAAACGGAGTCAGTTGCGTCAAGTTCCTACAGATCAACAGAAGTTTCAGTCGTACAAAATAATAATGAAAGTCATTTTAGTTAACATCTTAATTACAATCCTCGCAATGCAGCAGAGCAAAGCGGTAAGTTTGTCTAATCTAATCAGCTTAAGAATTGAATCTAAAGTAAATCTTGATGCAGAGCTCTTTCGGAATCCCATAAAAAAAACCTCTACGAGGTAAAAGTCTAGTGACGAAAACATTTTCATGCCCCAAAATTTCTGACATCCAATTTTGTGACCAATAATATCAAGTTTTACATATAAATTATTTTAAACAAAATTTTGGCACTCGGCAAATTTAGCTGTTTTTAGCGATTTCCCGCTAAACTAGCGATTTTTCGAAAAAGTCGTAGAACGAACGTTTCTAAATTTTTGATCGGGAACAAGTCCTCATTCAAACTTTAAAGCTAAATCAACGCTTTGATCCTAACAAACAGACAAACAAACAAACAGACAAACAAACAGACTGATTTTTCATCTCATTTTCGGAAGGCCCCTAAAATTTCAAAATTATTTATTGTTTGAACCAGTTGTCCGATTTTGATGATCAAGGTGTCATTCGACGCGTATTTTTGATTAGAATAGTAAAAAATTAAAAACAAAATCAAAAAGGCTCCAACGGCCCCATTAGCTCCAATCATTTAAATTTTGCCCCTCCCACCTACACCTGTTTATCTCACGAACCAGGTGAGTTTTCAAAAGTCTTAGTATGCACATTTGTAAGTTTACTTAATACCTTTCGATCGGTATATATCTCGACCTGATCGGACAGTCATAGCAAATTTTCCATTCTTCCTGTGTATATATGCTAGTCGCTTTCGCACACTTCGTGCTGCTGTCGTCACTAGCGCGGACTGCCGTCCGCAGTGATTCAACAAAATGTAAACCAAAAACAGCCCACTGTGGTTATGTGCAACGCTTTCCACATAAAGCGCTGTTCTCGTAGCAAGCTTGGAACGTTTTCAATCTGCAACGCTGCAGCGCTCTGCTAGGGTCAAGTGAACACCCTAAATAATTTTATGTATATCAATACTGAATATGTTCTGCTAAATAAAAAATGTATTAATTAGGAATCGTGACTGGTGATCAAAATAACCTGCTGAATTTGCCTAGTGATTACAATAGTTTGCAGCTGTTAAAGTATATTATTGAACATATGTTAATTAATATTTATCCATTTCGTAGGGTCAAGTTCTCGACGAGATTTCTTCACATATTGTCTTTCATTAATGCGCGCACACACATCGGAACATCGAGATGCACTGCCAGTATTGGATATAACTGCATTGCGGCATATTGCCTATGTTCTTGATGCCTTCGTTTTCTACATGCGCAACGACACTAGCTTTTATGATAAAAGCGAGTCCATTTCTGGCCGTGTTAACAATTTATCCAATTCTGTTGAAAACGATGATACTGACGACGAATTAAGTAACATTGAGGATTCAAATGCCGAAAGACAGTGCAACATATATTCGATTGGTAACACGCGAAAGTATGCCTTCTTCACAAGATCTGACTCAACACTGAGCTTAGGTTGCTCGGCTCCCGATGGCTTTGATCTGCCTCTTGACATGGCCATGCCACTAGCGGACAAACCGCACTTGCTTCAACCCAATTCAAAGAGACAAGAGCTCTTTGCCAATCTACCATTGCATGCAGTTCCTGCTTCAAAGACCAATACCAAAAGCAACAATTCCCATCAAAGTTCCATTGATCAACCTCCCACACGTTTGGGATTCTCAAATTTCATGAAAATTGAGACGCCGTTCGACACTAATACGAATGAGGAACCTACTGTCTCAAAAATAAATACTGAAGCGCTCGAACCGAAGAAGGAAAACACATATAAGGACGATGATATTGCAGACTCAAATATTTATGTACAGTTGAAGAAAAAACAGTGCTTAGACGATTCCAAGTCGCATGAAGGAGATATTGGTAAGTTTTTTCAATTATCATCATATCTTTTGATTCAAAAGTGGATTTTATTATTACTTCGTTTAGCATAAATTAAAAGTAATTAGTACAGGTTATCCAATACAAAGTAATTTTATAGAAGTCGGATAGACGTTTACCAATATTACATTTTTATTTAACAATCGAACATTTTTATTTAACTAGATAACAAATACGTGGATGATGACATGGATGGGGAGGATGTGCACATGGTCGATGATACAGCAGGCTCCAGTAGATCGGCAGATCTTTTAATAACTACTCGGCCCGAAGTTATTATCGCACCAACTAAGAGTCAAACGCGTAGTGGTGCTAGGGAGGATGTGGCACCATTACAGAGTTCCTTATCAGTATCTGCTGTTCGTAGCGTTATCGTCCGGGCTGGAGCATCCAGTTTAAAATTAGAATCCGATGACAATAACGTATCCGAGCTCAGAAATCAATCGTCTACCGCATCTCAGATGGCGCAACAACTTAAATGTGATAATAGTCGTGAAAAGGTACCAAACCAGGCAATGATGTTTCCTATTCGTGGATCCTTGTTCTATAAGAGCAGTTCTTCAGAACTGCCATCATGGAACTTTCTGTTGAGTCGCTGGAAGCTTGCACTTGATCTTTTCGGAAGAGTTTTTATGGATGATGTTGGTATGGAACACGGCTCTGTATTGCCAGAATTAAGGGGCTTTCCAGTCAAGGAAATGCGCTTCAGGCGCCATATGGAGAAACTTCGAAACGGACAACAGCGTGATTTGGTGCTTTGTAAGCTTGAAAGAAATCGTGAAAGTTTAATTATCCAAACATTTAAGGAATTGAATGCCCAGTTTGGTACCCAAAATCGTCGAGCTCAGCCACCCATTACATTCAACAGAGTGAAAGTGACATTTAAGGATGAACCTGGTGAAGGATCGGGTGTGGCGCGTAGCTTCTATACTTCAATTTCAGAAGCATTATTGGCGAGTGCCAAATTACCCAATCTTGATTCAGTGCAAGTGGGAGGCACACAAAGTAAATATGGTGTGCCGTTTTCGAGCATTTTGCGCAGTAGAACCGTATCCGGCTCCAGTCGCGATCCGCCCACATTGCAAAGACGTGGAACAGGCAGCAAAATATTGTGGCGCACAGCTCGTGAGCGAAAATCATTAAATGTCGATGCTAGGCCCTACACTCCAGCAATCAATGCAGGTAAAATAAAAAAAAATTTAATATAATTTTTCTATGATTCACATGTGCTTTTGATTTTAAATGTAGATAACACAGCGGATAGCTCAAACGATCACTTGTCTGTCCACCTACAACAACTTGGAGAGCGACTCTATCCCAAGGTAAGCTAAAGTGTGTAATAAAGTGAACTGAAATTTATTAATTTCTATGTCAACTAACTAGATCCACTCAATAAACTCGACGCACGCACCGAAGGTAACTGGCATGCTTTTGGAAATACCTACGCCCCAGCTTTTGTCTGTACTGTCTTCAGATGAAACATTAAGACAGAAAGTTAATGAGGCCGTTGAGATAATCACTTTTAAACAAAAGTCTGAAGTAAATGTGCAGAGCCAACAAAAAAAATCGCCATCTGCAGCACTTGTTGAACCAATTGAAGACGATAATGAACCACTATTTTACTCGCCGGGAAAACGTGGCTTTTATACACCACGACAAGGGCTGGCATCGTTTGAACGGATTAACGCATTTAGAAATATTGGCAGGTAAGAATTATTCATCATCCAAAAGACTAAATGAAAATACGCAAATTGTTTTTTTGTTATAGACTTATTGGACTTTGCTTATTGCAAAACGAATTGCTCCCATTATTCCTTCAAAGACATGTATTGAAATACATGCTAGGGCGAAAAATCAAATTTCATGACCTGGCATTCTTTGATCCTGCGTTGTATGAATCATTTAGACAAATAATCCAAAACGCTCCAACAAAAGAGGGAGAAGAGAATATTAATAGAATGGAGCTTAGCTTTGTGTAAGTGTGAATGTTTCTACAAAATTTGTATACTTATAATAATTAAAAAACTTTTTTTTTCATGGTTAAGAATTGATTTAATGAAAGAAGAAGGTTGTGGTAACCGTGAGTTGATCCCAGGAGGACGCGATGTACCCGTAACCTCAAGTAACATATTCGAGTATATAAGACGGTACACTGAGTATAGGCTTATTAAATCGCAGGAGAAAGCGCTGGAGGTAAGATTTATGAGTTTATTACTGTTGTGATTTTAAATATATTTTTATAAATTCTCAGGCATTAAAAGACGGTATTTTTGACGTTTTACCGGACAATTGCATGAATAGCTTAACTGCCGAAGATCTACGATTGCTCCTGAATGGAGTTGGCGATATCAATGTTTCCACTTTAATTTCTTATACAAATTTTAATGATGAATCAAGTGAAGGACCAGATAAACTTTTAAAATTTAAAAGATGGTTTTGGAGCATTGTAGAAAAAATGAATACGTTAGAGCGTCAAGATTTGGTAAGTATCATTGTTTTGCGAAAATTTAACTATTTATTAAAACATGGATTTTAGGTATATTTCTGGACTGGATCACCAGCATTACCAGCTTCGGAGGAAGGGTTTCAACCTCTACCGTCTGTTACCATACGCCCTGCAGATGATTCTCATCTTCCTACTGCAAATACTTGTATATCTCGGCTTTATATTCCCTTATATTCCAGCAAATCAATTTTACGTGGTAAAATGCTGATGGCCATTAAATCCAAAAACTTTGGATTTGTTTGAAAAAAATCAAATATTTCCAGTTTATGTTAATATTGCCGTACAATTTCTTATACGAGTCTTTGTAATTGAGAAATTTTGAAATATGACTATTCCACATTTGTAACCAACAACATATGTATGTATGTCCATTCCTTAATTTTTTATTTTGTTTTTTTAATAATTATTGCGCTAATTCTGTTTTAAGATCACATCTAGAAGAAAAATGTAAGGTCATTCCTGGATACAGTTCGACTGGATACAAAGCACTAGGGAAATGTTAAAGAGAACAAATATTAACTTGTAGACGTTAGGGCAAGTTTGCTTTTAATTATACATTCAATTTAATATAGGACATGTAATAAAATATATAAATATGTATATTAATAACCAGGGAATAAAACTTTAATGGTAATCGTTATTCAAAATAACGATGTATGATTTTCGGTATATTGTGGCTTCTACAAATTTGATAACGCTTTTGACCCAGTTATCCCGAGCAAACAATGTGGACGACGTGTCGGATCAAGATTTATACGGATTATTGTATTTAAAAAAACAAATTCGAAAAATTTCAAAAATATGAATTAATTTTGCCAAAATTTGTGTATGTTTCGTATATGCATGCAATATGCATGCTTATACATGCGAATGATTAATAAATATATGGTTATATGGTGAGTGAGTGCTGTTGTATACTTAAACTAATAAAAGCAGTTAACACTAAATTATTTATCTGTGATCCAGAACAACTTATATGCATCTGATAGATACCAAGTTTATAAGGCAGATAACTTAAATATGTTAATTATTTGCGGCTGTCGATTA
This sequence comes from Drosophila recens, assembly GCA_037043495.1. NCBI lineage: Eukaryota > Metazoa > Arthropoda > Insecta > Diptera > Drosophilidae > Drosophila > Drosophila recens. The sequence continues at coordinate 36,223 of JBAMBJ010002512.1, forward strand.
TTTGGAAACAGTAAGCCCACTGTTTGACTTTTTGTGATATCGCAGAAATTAAGCCTAACTTGGGCGAAATCATTTAACGTACAGCATTCTTTTAAACTAAAACCAAATTTGGTAAATTATAGCGTCTTGGCATACACAAATTTAAGCCTTACAATTTTAATTCTGTTTAAACAATACTTTCAATTTAAACAAAAATATGTTTTTTGTAAAATATATCGATTAATTTTGTTCAATTTTGTATTTGAATATTCTTAGTTGCTTCCAGTGATGAAAACGTTTTAGAAGAAATATAGCTTTTTTTTGGGAAGAATACAAATAAATAGCTGAATTTGCAATGACAAATATATTAGAATAAAAATCAACTTTTAGGAAGTGCGGATACCGTCGAGTGTACGATTTGTAATCTGCGATTTTAGTTTACATACATGTATCCAGAAGTAACAAAAAAAATTTCAAACTTAATTTTCGAATTATCGTTCCTATGGTAGCTATACCGATTTAAAGCGGAGTTGGTCAGGTTGTATAAGACAATATAAAATTCGCAATCTCCGAGTTCGGTTAAGATATCGTTAATAACACAAGTTTTTCATGCTATTGGTTGATTTTGAACCGATAGTTCCTATGGCAGCTTTTCGAGGAGAAACATGGCATCCAAAACTAAAAAAAAATTTGATCTGCTTATGATATCCAGCAGTCTATATACCAAATTATCTCTAGCTCTTATAGTTTCTAACATCGAAGCGTCCAAACAGATGGACAGGGCTAAATCGGCTCTGCTGTTGATACTACTCAGGAATATATTTATTTTTTGGTGCCTTCTCCGCATCACAAATCCATCATACCCTGTTTGGTAAAATTCTATCATTAAATTAAAAGCAAAAAATAAAAACCAATAGCCAAGTTTCCGGCTAAGAGCATCATTAAAATATACACTAAATCATGCTTTAGAAATAGCCAGAACTGGGTATTCAATCACTAAATTGATAACAGTAGTGGGATTTCGGTAAACGTTTTTGATTTGCTTTTGATTATTTTTAACCAAATATAAATCAGTTGACGGAACGACACTTTATTGCACACTGATTATTTTTTGATTTCGCGAACAGCTGACAGCCTGGGCGAACAGCTAATTGACAACTAAAAAGTATACAAAAATGGGCATAATTGCACAAAATGCCGAAAGAAAGTCATCGAATATGTTTTTATTGAATATTCGTAGATTTACAATCCAAACAAACACCAACTGTCACACAGCTGTTCGAAACCAAATCAAAATGAAAAAATAATCAGTCTCAGAGCTGATTTTTCGAAATCAATTAGTAAGACCACATTTCCCTGATTTGCTCTGGGCACACTGAACATTTTGTATGGAGCAGCTGTGAACAGCTAACTGAAAAATCAAAATCAAATCAAAAGCAAATCAAAAACGTTTACCGGAATCCCACTAGTGATTAATTTCGAGAAATTGCGATAGCTCTTATCAACTAATAATCGATACTATCGATAGAGCTATCGATAGAACTATCGATAGTTTTGCAGCTCTGCTCGGACATACCAAAAGATACATAAATTTATTTATGGATAATCTGAAAAATGGAATCCATAAGTGATGTCAAATCGGATACTGAATTAATGCTAGTAACAGCCAACGTTGGAAGTTTGTTTGAAGATGTACGTAGGTATTATTTTGTACAGACGCATGTACCTATGAAATGTGTAAACATAGTTTTTTACATACATATGTTAACATGCTTGTATGTATGCGTGTACATGTAAATAAATAATTAATTTGGAATGTAAACACTCCGTGATCAACATTACTCTGCAGCCAAAACGACTTCTTTCAATATGGCTAGAAGAGTTTACTGCCAAAGTATCGGAAATCAACCCAAAATTTTTAGCTTTACATCTACAAGAAGTGGGTGGAAAGACCTACGAGAACTCAATGGATCACGTACAACAGTTTATCCGATGTTTGTGCGAGGCAATGGAAAGCAGGGGTTACATATACGTCCGCATTTACATGGACGAAGATTTCAAATGTGCAGAGCACTTTACTGTGAGTATCTCAAATAACGATCTGACTATACTAGAGATGGGCATGGGCCATACTATACATTACAGTGCATCGATTTTTTCCACAAAAAATGGTAACCTATTTTCAAAATCTATGGTCAATTCTATGATGTTTTCACGAAGAAACCTTAGCTCTAAAATGAATTCCTAATCCGCGCTTTTTGAGTTGAAAAATTCATTTTTTTTTTTAATTTATATCTTGATTGTTTATGGACCGATCCTAGCAAACTTGGTTTCAACACTCTTGTTGGGACCACGACTTTTATAGTTCCACAAAACCAAAGGACGAATTGTCCTTTAAACACAATTTTCATCCTTGGAACGACATATTCGCGATTCGTCTCTACCCTAAAAATATAGTCAGAATTATTATTATTTAATTAAATTTAACTATTATTATTTAATTGCACAAAATGTAAAACATATTTTATAAAAATTGTATTAAAATATGTTTTACATTTTCAGCATTTTCGTCTCTATCCTAAAAAATTAGTCAGAATTAAAGTTATTTTCCTGGAGCCTGTATTATTTAATTGCAGAAAATGTAAAACATATTTTATTCAAATTGTACTAAAATATGATTTACATTTTCTGCAATATAGGCAGCTCCGAAAATAGCTTAATTCTGACTAATTTTTTAGGATAGAGACGAATCGCAAATATGTCGTTCCAAGGATAAAAATTATGTTTAAAGGACATTTGGTCCTTTGTTTCTGTGAAATTTTAAACGTCCTGGTCCTAACAAAAGTGTTGAAACCAAGTATGTTTGTATCGGTCCATAAACACCCAAGATATAATTGTTCGAAAAAATGAATTTTCAACTAAAAAGCGCGGACCAGGAATTCATTTTAGAACTATGGTTTTTTTCGTGAAAGCATCTTAGAATTGACCATAGATTATGAAAATTGGTTACCATTTTTTCGGACCCATACAAATCGATGCACTCTACTATACAAACATATATTATTTCCGTGCAGAGCTGGGAATAATGAATAACCCTTTTTTTATCAGCACCACCTTAAAATATAAGTTGTTATGTTAACTGGTGTATATTCAGCAAAAAAAATACATGTTTGGTAAAGTTAGTTAAGTATTTGCTATAATTATCACTATCATTATTTTTTCATCCGTTATTTTTAGTACAATTTTATTGCACTTTAACTTACAAAATCAAAACTTCTGAAGAAGAAAAAACATAAAAAATATAAAATCCCAAATAGATCTTTATTTATAATTTAGTCAAAACAAATTTGAATCAAAATTCTCAGCCTTAACTCCGTGCAATAGATTGTAAAAACTTGCATGCGTATACATAAGTATTAGATATTCTTACCGGTCTAATAATTTTCTTACGTGTACATGAATTCTATATTAATCGTAATTTATCCCAAAGGCACTTGGAAACATTTACTTCGGCCATAAAGATTTATGTACTCTAAGAATTTGGAATTTTGATAAATATGACTGGGAGGATAAACTGGATGACGAGAAAATCTTTTCTGGTAATATCGAAGCAATTTCCACCAAGGAGAAATCAAAGTTTCCTCAACATTTTTTTCCGGAAGTAAGTTGATTGTTTACAAATTCACACACTTAAAAATATTTATAAGCGAAATACAGTAAACCAAACTTTTGCTCGAAATAGCAAGGAAATTATTACAATTTCATTAAATCAAACTTAATCAGTAGATTGACAATTGAAAGGAAAAGAAAGGAAAGTCCAAGCCTCTTAAAGAATAGTGTGCTTGCAGAATAAGTTGTTTATAATTAACCAATTTATTTATTTCTGTTCAGCTTCCTTAAATTTGTATCATACTACAGTGCTATTGCTGCTAGTCCTTCTCTTAAAAGAAGAGAATTTTATGCATCTAAATTGCATAAAAAAAATAATTATTTAACTATTAAAATAAAAAACTATTGAAGTCACAACATACATACATAATTTAAACAAGCGCTATTTGTGGCCATGTTATTATCTTCAAGTAAAGCGATCACACAATCAAACAAACCAAATTAAATCTAATTTTTTTTTAAAAAGCAACTTGATTTTTTATAAATGTTTATGATTGTATTTTAATTCAAAATGAGGCATATCACAGAGTTTTCGATATCACAGAGTTAACATAAGGAATATGTGGATCTGCTGACTTTCTAATAAACTTCAAAGCGATAAGTGTATATACAGCTGCGGTCAAAATAATAGTAGTGCCTGCAATGAACTTACAAAAGCTCAAAATTTAAAGACTTTTAATTTATCCAAATTTTTTATTTAATTTTTTTAAGATACGTTATTATATTGTAAATCCATCTGAGAAATCAAAGATAGTAAACAGTTATTATTTTTCGACTTAGGAATTTTTTTCTTGTAATAGTCTGAAAAATGGGCGGTCAAAATAATAGTAGTGAATGCATTAAAAGTGGAAAAAAGGATATTAAGCAGGAAAGGCACTTGATTTGATATTTATAATTGTTATTTGATAATTTTCTATAAATTGTATAAAAAATATTTTGCTTAGAGTTGTTACAATGGGGCGTGGCAAGCATTGCACTCCAGAAAAGCGTGCTCCTATAAAAAATTTATTTCAAAAAGGATAACGTTTAAGGAAGTGGAAAAATTTGATTAGATGATTGCCAACCATAATCAGAAACGCCATTAAGTAGTCGCCAAAATAGGATAAATGTGGAAGACCTCGATCCATGTCCAAAAGACAAGTGACAAAAGTAGTGAGGTTTTTGAAACGCGACCCTTTTGCTCCTGCAGCACTTAAAAAAAAGGACTTTGGTATGGACCAAAGTGTGTAAAACATTCTTAGATGTTTGCGAAATAATAATCTGGCAGAAAGAAGCCCGTGAAAAATTCCGTTATTGAAGAAAATACCTGCCCAAAAGCGATTTCGATTTGCTAAGGATCATCTGAATTGACCCTAGAGAAATAAAGAAACCTCTAGTGGTCGGATGTGTCCAAAATTATTTTTATTACTGGTCGAGGATCTCGACAACATGTAAGGTATCCGTTAAAGTCTGAATATCAGCCCAGATTCACCTGCAGGACTATCAAACATTGTAGTATGAGAATAATAACCTGGGCGCATTTTCACATTATTGGGTCCAACCCATATAATGGATCATAACCATAATGGAAAGGCACGAACAAGTGAAAATTCTGCAGGACACTATGCTACCGTATTTTTCAGATGATATGCCGATAATTTGGAGGTTCCAACAGGACATAGACCCAAAGCATATCAGCAAATCTTCGAAAGAATAGTTCGCATAGAAAAATGTTAATGTAGTGGAGTGGTCACCACGGACCCCCGATCTGAATCCCATTGAAAATTTGTGGTCCGATATGAAGAAGGATATTGCCAAGCACCAACCAACAAATAATATTCATCTTTGGAAGATCGCTAGGAGCGCCTGGAGCTCAATACAAACAGAACGATGTAAAAGCCATGATCCGTCGTTGTAAGGCGGTAATTCAAGATAAAGGCTTCACAACAAATTACTAAATTTGTTTATTATTAAGTGCATTTCACATATCTAACCTTTTGAATAAAAAAAAGGGGGTTTTGGATCGTTTTCATCATTAATATTTTTAAATATGTTCATCACTACTATTATTTTGACCGCCCATTTTTCAGGCTATTGCAAGAAAAAAATTCCTAAGTCGAAAAATAATAACTGTTCACTATCTTTGATTTCTCAGATAGATTAACAATATAATAACGTATCTTAAAAAAATTAAATAAAAAATTTGGATAAATGAAAAGTCATTAAATTTTAAGTTTTTGTAAATTCATTGCACGCACTACTATTTTTTTGACCGCAACTGTATGTA
>JBAMBJ010002513.1:0-16296 GCA_037043495.1 Drosophila recens
CTGACATTTATTATAATTAAAGTTACAGCATATAAGCATGTAAGAATCTACGAATATACCGACTGCATTCTGTATCTTTGTCTTGGCTAGGTTTCTCAGTTCTGGGACTTGGACTCTATAGCTGTGCTAATTTGCTTGCAACTTGATTAATAAGCCACAATAAGTTGCTATCACAAAACAGCAGCCACAAACTCGAGACCATTCATCTTCTAGACAAAAGAGCATCGCCAAGTTCTAAAGTTGTTCAAGTTCCTTCAGTTGTGGCGAGCTGCGAGATGCGAGGTGCTGAAAGCGAAATTCATTTGGCTGCAACGTGGCCTTGAGCATGAATTATGTGTGCAATTACTCTTCAGGTTGTCATGCCTGCTCCGGCAACAACTTCAGCTACAACTACAACCTGGATCGTAGCTCAAGTCTATCTGCAATGTTCTGTTTCAGTTCTGACTGCTGTTCTAATGCCAAGTAAAAGTGCAAGTTGCCAGTTGCGATTATGGAAGTGTGCCACTTGTATCTATGTCTCGCCTCTTTCTAATGGCGCCTTACTGTCCCTGGTGGCTGGTCGCTGGTGGTTGGTGGCAGATGGCGGTCGGTCCAGCCGCAGGCTTGTGAACAGAGTTTGCATCGTTGGCACTTAATTACAGCTTGTTGGCCATGTTGCAAGTCAGCGTGTTGCCTGGCACGTTGCAGTTGCAGTTGCTGCTGCTGTTGCTGTTGCTGCGCCGTGTGAAATGAATGTTGGCTGTCATCGCGTTTGGTGCATGTTGTTGATATCATCGAACATCGAGTTGGCCCCGGTGCAACCTCTGCAGCGATACCCATCGCGTTCTGTTTTTTGTGATATGTGAAAAGTCGTTGCTGAGTCAGCAGCATAATCATAATCTCCAACTGGCCAACTTTTGACAAGACACAAGTCAAGGTTGTGAGCGCTATCCAATTCCAAGTCTTGTTAGAACACTTGTCAGCTAATTAATACTCACTCCGGGCAATGCCACACATCATAATTTCATCAATTAGCGTATGAAGCAGCGGCACACATCTGAGACTCCATTTAAACACTTTCAACTTGTGCTACGTCATCGCCATTGGATTGGGTTCAAAAACAATTGTTTTTAACACATTTGCTTAATGTGCAAACAAATTGTGTTTTAAATTATAACAAGATGGATTTACACGCGCCCAGAACTAACCAGTTAGATTTACCATACCGAGGCAACTCTTTAGAGGTTTCCCAAGCACCAAGGTTAAGTTCCCAGCTAATAAGTTGATTTCCAAACGCGGAAATTGCAAATAACTTGAAGCAGTCGACCAAAGTGATCCACTCTGTTCAATTAACGCCCCAGAAATCAGTTTCCCATCAAAAAAAAAATATTCAACAATTCACGGCAATCAGAAATGCTACTGTTTATTTACCCTGTACGGCGATTGGTATGAGGCGTATACTTGCGACATGACAGCAGTCTCAGATATGCTCTTTTTGGCATTTTCCGAATTTTATTTACGTAAGGTAAATTTGAAAGGGATTTGAAGAAGTAGTGATATTTTATTTTATTTGTATTATTTTTTTATAAAATTTATTATTTATAAAATTAGGGAATATTCTGTAGTCACTATATTTATAGACGTTGACAGAGTATTTTAAAGTCACTCTATTTTTTTACATTATGTTTATTTGTAATCTGTGTGGGAATCGAACATGAATTACATACCTGACTTTTTAGGCGTAAACAAACCCATTCCGGCTCAGAAGTGGAATTGCAATGTGTCTTGCATGCCAAAAAGCAAAAATCGTTGTGAAATTGGCAGCATCAAGGTCTTTGGACTGCGGTGACAACCTGTAGCTGAATCAAACAGCTTTGACCTTTACTTTGGTATCTCTTTATTTTGATGGTGTCGTTGACACTTGCCTGTTAATTTTGTATCAACTCCAGTTCTGTTACGTCATCTGCCGATGACGTGAATCATTTGTTGTTACTTGGACGGCTTCAGTGACTTTTCTTAACTTGTATTGTGTAACAGGCATTGACTACTTCCGTTTGAGTGAAGGACTCTTGATTGATCGATTAATTCGATTGATTGAGCGGGGCGTGAAAAGGGCCTGGCATGCCACAATTCTAAATATAATTCTATTGTGCATACATGACATATGCGCAATATGTTCCCAAAACGCCCATACAAAAGTAATTTGCTTATCAATCATACGCAGAGTTGTCTACGCTTGATTTCTTTTTTATAGCTGCTGCCCACGCTCTGCACTTGAGTTTGTGCCAAGAATTTTTGTGTGTCAGCGCCGCACGAATTTTGGTTTTAAATCACAAGACGAACAAACAAGACGAGACAAGACAAGACAAGACGAGCGAATAAGTACAATACACGCACAAAACTATTGGTTAACTGTTGAAGCTGTTCTAGTGCCATGCGGAAATTGCTTGCAGTAGTTGTTGTGAAACATGCAAAAAACAAAGCGCCCAAACACGCGCAAATAACACCAGTCAACAATACATTATATTTTTATTTAATTCTTATTATTGCGCCAGAGAATCAGCAGCAGCAAACAATTAAACATAAATCGTCGTTTAATCTCCGCTTTGCCCAGCGGCCATAGAGAAGCTCACTTCTGTGAAGTCAGATTTCGATTCGCATCGAAGTCCAAGTCGTACTCGATTGAATTATGCATTGCGTCGTTCGTCCATTTGTCTGTCTGTCTATCCGATTAGACACGATGATCAGAATTTACAAATGTTTTCAACTTGTAGCTACAAAATGCCACAGAGCACTGACAGACAACTACGAGTATTCGAGGTCTTCCAATTTGCATACGAGCGCTGCAATAAAAAATTATTTTGCGAGTGTAGCACAAATTTGTCATGTCTCGTGTTACGCATCGAGCAAAGAATTTATGTATATATAAATAGTACTTTTTATGTTTAACCTTTTTTAGTGCCAGCTTAAGTAATTTAACAGGTGCAAATCTCCATCTTTGTCAAAACATAATCAGGCAGAGATTCCATATGAAAACCGACTGATTCACATTTCTTATAAATTTTAAATGTGAAAAATGAAATACAACTACATACAGCATTTCTTTTCCCAAATAATATAGTTTTGTAGCTGTTAAGACAGATTCCTAATTATGTATATCTTAAACCTAAATTGGGTTACAGTATAATTTATTTATTCCCGAAAATCTCAGTGAGAAACCCAAAAGTGGAATGAAACTTCAATACATTCGTGTAAGATCTGGGGAGATATCTCAAAGTATCATCGACTCATTGTATTGATTTATAGATCGTTCCCATCTAACTTAGTTATTAATTGCACTAATAAATCTTTGGAGAGTGTAAATGTCTCGGTGTGCCCAATTTATATACGAGTTCTTATCTTTATAAACAGACTACCATATCACTCAAGTTGACGCGTTACGTTGACGTTTTCTGTTTGTTTGCCATTTGGTTTTTCTTTTTGCCTATTTCCCAAGCTGGCGACGCTTTGGCTTGTAATTTTACGAAACCCTTTTTGAGACTTTTTTGTTGTTGTCTGTCGCAAATTTGTGGCCGTTTCTCTTTGGCTTTGTTTATCAAGTTTCTTGTGTAGCAAGGTCGTTCGTTGGTCCGCATTTGTTGTTGCCGTTGTTGTTGCTGTTGCCGTGCGACGCCAAAGCAATTTGTAATGATTATTAAAAACAACGGGCCCACTTGGCATGCCTCGACATACCCATGATACCCATGCTAAACAAGCCATACCATATTTTATTTGGTTTTCTTACGTTACAAATTTGTACATTTACGTGGATTTCAGTGCTAACCATTCACCAAGCGCTAAACTGTTGTTGTTACCATTTTAATTGAATACAATAACAAAAAGCCAGAAAGATAATAATAACAAAGCAGCAGCTAAAATTATATTGGATTACAACATGACCAGTTCAACAGATACGATTCCCCTCCGCCAACTCTCCTATAATAAGTCTTGCCCTCCGCTCGCATAGTTCTTGAGCAATTGTTACCACATATTTCTGCTATGTTTTTCGTTCTGATTGAATATCCATGAACATTGATTACGTTCATGACAGCCGGTCACTTGAGAAGTTATAAATTTAGCAACAGGTTTGCGTATTTCTGTAGCAAACGAGAACTGTATCACAATAGAAATTCAACACTCGATAATCAATACAAACACAAAATTAGAACTTCTCTATCTAAGCAGGGAAAGAACTTGTGTTCCACAGAGACCAGAACTTTTGTCATTGTTGCTAAATGAAATTTATTTAATTTGATTCAATTAAGCAAACGTTAACAATATTCTAATTTTTCTGTGGTTAAGGTTAAAGTTTGCAAATGATTCAAAAAAGTTATAGCAAATTATTCAAATATTATCAATGCATATATTAGAAATCAAACTGGAAATTTCGCATCAAATTTCAAATGTCTATTAAGATTCTATACTTATTATACTTTTCTATTGAGTTGTGAATTTTTTCTTCTTTACTTTTTTATGTATTCATAACATTTTATTTTTATTGCCAAAATTTATTAGAATGACGTCTATAATGTTTGCTTAAAAGATATTTAAAATCAAATATAAGTTGGTAGGGCATAGATTATGCATTGATCGTTTCTTGTGTTACTTTTGTCTTTATTGAAAAGCTGACAGTTCCTGTGTTTAGTTTTAGAAAATTATCCAAACATACAATGGTAAATGGTCACACCTTCTAGCAACATGAATCACGCAATAATTTCACAGACGACAAAAGTTTACATATTGCATGTTTTGGTTATGGAATTGAGCTAAAATACGAGTAAATTGCATTTAGCTGTATAAACCTTATAAGCCAAATACCATAAACGAAGCAAACTGAGCTGAATTATGTCGCTCGTTGAGTTAATCAAAAAGCTGATGCCATATAAAGAAGCTTGAAGTGGTTTCGTACACAGAGAACTCTTTTTGCCGGGATTTACCCGCAGCAGAAGCCCGAGCAACTGAAATAGAAACAGAAACTGAATCAGAAACTGAAATCAGCTTCAACATCCGCAAACTGAGCAGCTGAACTCAGTTGACTATAAATCAAACTAATTCACACGCCCAAAATAAACCAAAAACATAAAAAAAGAACAGAAAAATATATAAAATTGTAGATACAAATTGCGGGGTAATTGAACGAGCTGTGAATTATTTATGCTAAATTGAAAGCGCCGGTATGTTTTTTGGGAGTCATTTTGTGGGGCGTGTTAGCAGCGTTCTTAATGCTCTGCCATTAGCATAAATGCTGAATTTACGTGCGTCATTCCATGACAAGGGGAAATATTCTTTCTTGGCTGAAGAACGTCGTACAACCTCGTCGCTGAACTGTTGCCAATCTTCTGAAAGCCAAAACTAGTCGAAAGACGACTGCAAGCTTTGGCTCTGACTTCGGGTAATATCTTCGGCTGTGTCTCGTCTGGCGGCTTTTTTGGCACTCGTATCGCACTCGGGTCGCGACTGTGGTTTTTGGCCGCCTCAGTGCTTGGCATCTGTTGCTGTCTTCTGGCCAGCCACACCGTTACTTGGCCAGTTGAAATACGCAGCTTGGGGTGAACGGTTCTAGCGCGCGCTTCTTTCAAAGCTCACAGCTAGCAACAGCTACAGATACTAAAACTACTAACAGAAAGAACACAGAGAGAGACACAGCAGCCGTCGTCAATTGTCGCGTCGTCAACCGTTCTAAACCTCGGAGAGTGTTGTGCAAATAGACAAAAAAACAAAAAAATTAAAAAAACCCACAATAGATTTAAACAAATCATTAAACGAGCTAAACAAAAACAAATAAAAAAAACTTAAAGTATATAGAAAAATATATACGTTGATTGATTGTGGGCGTTATAGCCAAGTTGAATATTGAATCAGCAGACGGACGTCTTCAGTGCGTCGCAGCATCGTCGTCAAGGGAAACGAACATTTGGATATTCGAAAATTGTGCATACGCCGCGTTGCACATTGCAGGAGAAGGTAAGTGAACCAATTGAGAATAAGTAACTATTAATTTAATGATGATGGTGCTGCAGCTGCAACCTTGACATTTAGGGAAATCCATGTATAATTTGTCATTCTTTGCTAATTAAAATCACAGCACGTCCAACTGCTTTTGATTGGCAGCTTAATTGTGCAATAATTTCTGAAATTGTTTAAGACATTTTTGTTCATTGTTGTTGGGTTGTTTGACGCTTTGGCGTTTAATTAGCGTTTTGCTCTGGCTTATAAATAAACATGTCTGGGCTGTGGTTTTATAGTGCATGTGCATATGTGCGAGTGTATTGTGTGTTGTGATGTGGATGTGCTAAACGCCAAAGGCCACTACAACAACAAATGCCACAGCAAGCGATGTTGTTGTTGTCCATGAGTGTGAAATAAAAACTAAAGAGCAACGGCAACGGCAGCAACTGTTAAGGCATTGTAGGCATGTAAATTACAAAATCAAGTTCGTTGCTTGAGTCTTTTGTTAGCAATAGGCACAAAAGGTTCTTAAGCATGAAATAGAAACTAAGCCAACGCATTTAATAATCATAATAATGCTACCATATCATACCCATGCTATAAACACAATGCAAAGTAGATAAAAATTGTTGTGCAGCGATTATCATTATTATGGTTGTTGTTGTTCTTTATATTGTTGTTGCTGTGGTTGTTTTTCTTGTTGTTGTTGTTATTGTTGCTACTGCTTGGCAACCTTCAATGCAAAGAGAAAAAAACCCGTTCAACATCAAGTTGGACTGCGTGTGCTTAATTTACGCCCAGATTAGCATTTACATTAATATAATTTCACATTTTTATTAACAAAATGTCAGAGTTAAGCGTATATTTCGGCTTACCTTGACAGAACTGATCGTGCGTTAGCCAGGTAAGCCGGCCGATGTAATCTGCAGTCGAACGCAGTCCGAAAATGGCCAAAAATTAAATTGAAGAGCACACAAATCAGATGCGTAATACTTGTCCGCTTCAGAATCGGATCATAGTGTCGTTTTTACCTGTGACAGATGTTAATCGAACCTTCCTCTGTTTCTCTGGGGTCTTTGGCCTACGTTTCGCTTGTTATGAAATTCGCCATCAGCTTGGCAGATAAGAAGAAAGCCAGCCGACTTTGGGTTCTTTTCATCACTGATTGGGGCTTTCGCCAAAGAACTGCATATAAAAGTTATGTATAGAATCGGTTTATTTCTCTCACACTCATTTGCATGCGACCCAATTTGTATGGAACGCTTTGCTTTGCTCTTTTAATACTCATGTATGTTTACTATGTATACCAAATCCCTAATGAATCAAGCTTGAAACTAGCGCAGCATTAATTTTGCTACATTTCAACGCTTTTTTTAACTTAAACGCGAAACCAGTTCGGGTCTTAAGTCTTTTGCCCCTGAATTGTTGAATTTATTTCTATTATACAATTACTTGCCAGAATTTTACACCAAATTATCGAGACAAGTACGCAACTTATATGATTTTAATGATACAACATCTAAATAAATTACGGGCCATTTCATATTTAATTAGGAACTCGATTCACAGCTCAATTTCAAATTGAAACTGAAATTAATGAACTCCAATTAAGCAGAAATTGAAAAGAAATAAAAACTATTGGAAATACTCGAATCATAGAGGCCTTTGTCGTTTATGGCTTGACTTTGTTTTGTATTATTTTTGTTATCATTATTATATTAAATTGTATTTATATACTATATTGTAGTTTCAATTTTTTTAATGATTCGCCGACAATTGGTCTGTCATCTGGTCTGCCATTGATTGGCAGATTGAAAGGCGTCTGCGTTCGTTTCATGATGTAATTTCAACTTGTAACTTGAGCAAATGCAACAACATCTATCTGAGCAAAGATTGTGAATCATAAAAAAGTATAGATCGTACGAGTAAATGAAAAAAATTAACATAGTCAAATTGACAATTGACTAGCTGGCTGACTGGCTGAGTAAATGAATGATGATGAATGACTAATTGAAATGAGATGCTGTCAAATTTTGAGCATAACGAGACACATTTAATTAGCAGCTACGTTAAACATGAAATTCACAAAGCAAACATAATCGAAATGCTAACTTTTGCATTGTTCTTCTATTTTTATAGATTCATAGATTCTTCAATCTAGTTTTTTATTATTTGCGGCACTTGTCAAAGCCTAAGAATAGCCAGAATAGCCAAAAACAACAGCCAAGGCCCAAAGCGTGCACGTTCATAAATTTTGCAAGTAATTTTGTTGCGCACACACATTGAAACAATGCCGTGGCGGCTGTATAAAAAATAATCACTCAATAGCAATAACAATAACAATAACATCAACAAATAACTAAAGCAACAACAACAATAACAACAAAAAACATAACAAAAGCGGAAGTTAAAGTCGCCTCCGAAGCCGCACGAAAGCGCTGTGTAATTTTTGTCTTTTCTCTTTCGCGCCTTCCTGGCACGAATACGAATACGAAAACGAATACGAATGCGAGTATGAATATTTTTGTGAGAATTCTCAACAGTTGCAAAAGGCAACCAGACAGGCGATAGAGAAATAACTAAGCGAAAATATTATGAAAGCCCGCGTCGCGTCGCGCGGGCTATAAAAAATGCAAGTGAAAATTGGAATTTATAATTTCGTGCCATGCAGCGCGGCCGATTTTCAACCGCAAAGGCAACCCCCGCGACCCGCCATGAGATCCATGGATGCATTTGCCGACAGACCTGGCACTTGTCACTGAAATTGCTATTGCTATTGCTGTTGCTGCTGTCTTTGCTGCTGATGATGATGTTGTTGATGATGATGTAATGGGCGACATGCACATCAAGTGACAGAGCAAATGTTGCGCATACGCCGCATTGTACTTGGGCCTAGTGCAAAAATCACAACACTCGAGCAAGTCGAAAGCCAAGCAATGCAGAGCAGACTCAAGAGTCGAGATAAAGACACCTTGTTGCAGCTTCTGCTTGACACACATGCACACTGTCACAAAGAATTGACACAAAAACCTTTAAAACTTAAACAGAGTTAACCCATTAACGGCTAATGGGTATTTAAATACCCAAAAAAGTATTGGCACTTTAAAAATTCTAGCTCGCGCCATGTGAGAGATATCGAGGCAAAATTTATTTCATAGTAAAGAGAAATAATAAAAATATAAGTATAAAATTTGAACAGTTTAGTTATCCTTGTTATACTTGTAGTTTTTTACAGGTGAATATCTAGCTATTTTTCTGCATACAAAATGTTATCGAAAATAGCTGAAAAATGTATGGAAATCGAAAAATTAAATTTGAAGATAAAAATTTTTTTTTGTTTCTTTCAACTTCTATGGTCTTCTAGGCACACATTTCCAAATTTCGTCAAAATCGTACCAGCCGATCTATGGGCAGCCATTAATGGGTTAACAACGAACTCTGAAGTCTCTTGTTGACACATAGAAGACTAGACTAGGAAACTTATCTTTTTTTAAATATAAATTCAATACATAAAATACAAATATTTTTCTTACTTGTTCTTAAGCTTTGACTTACAAATTAATCCTTTAAATTTGACAAAACAAATTATAGCTATTCAAGTTTTGTGTTATTTTTCTCAGCACGCTGTTTTACTATAAAAACTTAACTACAGCCTTATAAACATGCAACAGACTGTTACTTCTGCCACATTATTTTGACATCTGCACGTGCTGAGCGACCTAAATAAAGCAGAAACTGTAACTCAGCTACATTTAAACGTACAACACCCATGGCTAAGTGTATGGCATAGTATTATACTTAGTTTTTCATGATGTTGCGTGCCCCTTTTTTCGGCTGGTACTCGTAGTCGTACTATATGTTATTTCAATTTATGTGCTCTGCTCACATGAAACAAAAAAACAACAACAAATGAAAAAAAACTAGAAAATAAAATGCCAACTCATAAAAATAATGTTAGCCCCAGCTATTGTTGTTGCTTTAGTTGTTGTCATTGTTGTTAGTTACAGTTGCGTTGGAAGCAACAGCAACAATCACAGCTCACATCATCACCCCCTGCATCGTCCTCATCGTTGTGCAAACAATTCACAATCCATTTGCTGTTGTTTTCATGTGCAACATTAAAAGACAATCTTATTATAGAATTTCCATGCTATAAATTGTTGCAGCAGCAGTTGAGCTGTTGGCCCAGAAGTTCGACTTAAATCATACTATATTTAATTAAGTCAATTGCTCGGCACGTTAATTTGTAATTAAAAGGCATCAAAACACGATTTTTAACGGCAGCCTTTTTGCAATATTTTTGCAAATTGTTAATAAAATTGATGGGCCCATAAAAAAAGAAATAAACAAAAGCCAAAAAAGTAAGCGCAATGCATAGAATTTTTGTTACATTTTTGCGAACAAAGCAATTTAATAAGCGTCAAACTCGTTTTAGCCAAGCCGGAATCGCAGCCGGACATGTAAGGCCTCCCCCCCCCAATACTCCTACTTCTCCTTCCCCATTGAGAGCAACAAGACACATAACGCATGAGGCATAAATGCGCTCACAGTTCAAGTCGTTTAGGTTTCCACTTTCAAGGTTGCAGCACACGCCAAGAACTTGCGCAAAAATAATGAAACAGAACAAACAGAAAGGCAGCTTGTATATATTTTACACTACATTTGGGTGTGGGTCTGTCGTACGCCCCACTTTGTCCACTTGAGGTTGACAAGTCACCTCACACACACACACACACAGCGCAGACTTGCAGCGCCAACATTTTGAAAGGCGCACAAAACCAAATTGCAACTAGTTAGACATAAGTGTGCGTGTGTTTGTGTGTGTGTATGTGTGTGGCACATGCCAAGCGGGCAGCAGTTGCGCAATTTGTGGCATGATTCATAAAAACCAATTAAGCAAATAAAACAATGCCACTGTTTGCGCCATTCTGTGGCCAGTCAGCAAGTTTTTCATTTAAGCCGCTTAACAGCCACAGTAACAACCACAACGCAGACAAAGGCAACTAGCAAAGCAAAATAAAAAGACTTCCTTCTGCGCAGGAACCAAACGACCTTGGAGACGTAGAGCGAGAGAATGAACCAAGTTTTACGCACACGCAGAGAACAGTTTCAGAATGCGTTGTGGTTAAAAATAAACCAACCTGGCCCGTTGCCGTTTCGCAATGGCCTTGACAACGGGCCAACTTACATAATTAATTGCATTCAAGTTAAGGCTAGGCGGTCACATACACACTCACACTAACACAAACAATATATATGTACATATAGACTATAGAAATGTTTTAAGCTTGATTGCTGCCATGGCATGCGGAAAATGTGCGCGTGCAAACGAAAGACTTAAGACACGAACTTGACTATGGCTCTGACGACGAATTGTAACGCATTGTGACGCACATCAATCGCAACGCAGCTCGGCGGCATCTTAATTAACACTTAATGCACTTTTAACAGCTCACAGTGCGTGCTTAAATCAACCGTTTTGGCTTTCAACTGGCCGCTGATTAATAAAATCGACTAAATATAATACAAAGAAGTTTTTAATATTGTATTTACTAGATTTGTTATTACTTTTTTTACGTATTTTTGTCATTTAGAATAAACAGAAGAATCATAATATAAAGCGCAAATAAATCGGCGCTAAGATGAATAAGTTTTTGTCTGTGTAATAATTGGTTAATTTTAATGCAGTTCCATATGTTGGCAACAACAACAACAGCAAGAAGACGACCAAAAGGCCAGTTAGCTAATTAAATTTCATGTTTGGATGTATTGGTGTGCCATGTGATCATCGCTAAAAAATCAACAGCACGTTCGGCTTACAAAAAATGTTTATATATATTAGTTAAAAACCAAAATGCCAACAACAACAACAGCGCGAAGAACTGTCTGGGAGCGAGCAGCAAAGCGGAGAAAAGAACGAAATGTTATGTGTATATATTATTCAAGACAATATAAATCAGAAAAAAAAGCAAAAAAAACAACTGAGAAACAGAAACTTCGGCATTCTGGCGAACTTAATCACAGTACTCTAAAATAGAAGATGAAACAGTCTAAAGATGAACGGCAAATATTCCCTTTGGGTTTTTTTCTCATCAGAGGAGGTCAAATTTGTGGTCATTAAGGTTGACTCATGAATGAAAATTAACTATATTGATTATACACATTTAAGTAATATTGAAAACAAATAACTGACATAACATATTCTTGCATATGTGGCACAAGGCTAGAGTTTATTCAGATTGTGGGTGTGACAGCATTAACAACAAATTAGCAACAAGTTCTGTGTTCTCAAATGTAAAAAAAAGACAGTTGAAATTAGAAATTTATCAGGCAGGTAACGGAGTTTTGTTCTGTGGTTGGTGCGTGACATATATCAGTCTTATGGCCAATCTGTCTGCTAATTAAGAGCAACGCCAACGCAATGAGCGCAAATAGAAAGCCGGTAAGGCGATGACTTCAATCGAACTGACCGATTTGACCGCTTATACTTAGCATGCTGAGCGACCTGGCAGCCATTAAAAGCCAGCCAACAATTCTAGGCTATTAAGAAACAATTCACTTCAAATAGATCACGATTCGGTTGCCCTGCACCTCATTTGACTTGCAGTGCGTGTTGTGCCCTTAATTTGTCACTGACTCCCTTGATGTGTGTCATTAGACGTTTGATAAGTACATGAAAAGGTATTAAACGCATACCAATATCTTGCATGGGTGGGCAGCAGAAGTTCCAACTAGGAAGTTTACTTTGGTTCTCAGACTCACTTTCAATGCCCACTTAAGTCGTGTGACACACATCTCAGTCTATACACACACACGCACACATACTATAAGTACCTCTTTTTTTATTGATAAATCGCATTTAGCTAAGCAAATTGAATGCCAATCACGTGCATGACCGCCAATACACCTGATATGCCAAGCTGGTAGCTGGAATTTTGTCACAAAACGTTGACAATGCGTATAAGCAAATCAGGTTGGCCAGCTTGACTTTGAAACCGTATTCAACATGAACAGAAAATTAAAATAAAAACCCAAAAAAAAAGAAGTCAAGAAAAACCAGGCAGGCAATTGAAATGCATTGCAAGTGTTACTGACGAAAAATGCAAAATAAAAAGTTGAACAAATTGTCGCCAAGGCGCACGCAATTAGAGGCAGTGACATTGATAATTCAAACAAAATTGAATTTCAAAATCAAATGACTTAGGCGACAAACTCACCAACTGTCTGACAGCAACAAAATGTTGATGAAGTTCATTGGCTTGCAGATTGAGTGGCTGATTGCTTAATAATCTTATACCGGATTAAAGTTTCTCTATGAACATAATTTGATTCCTTTTCTCATCGTACACGCCAACAATTTAGTCGACCACATGCCCCGAGTCTAGATCGAATCATTTCAAATGGCGCTCAAAGAGTCATTCGCACCGTGGCAACAACGAAAAATTAATTGTTGTAATTATATCCATGTGTGTCTTTCTACATATAATAATAATTTGGAAAACGCTCTTTTCAGAACAGAACGAACACCCACACAAAAATGATTTCACGCCGCAAGATTATATCGCGTTCCTTGGACAATTTGGACGCCATTGGGCAAGACGAGCAGGAGGAAGATGTTTGGCACGATCGCGAAAAGTTATTCCGCGTAAGTATGACATCACTATTGATATTAAGAATTTAAATCTAACGCCTTAACCATTTCAACCCACCAGGATCACATCAATGAAGTGTTGACCAAGTGGGAGCAAATCGATGATGAGATCTGGGCCAAGATAATCGTTTTTGAGAAGAATCGACGTGTGGCCAAGGCTTATGCCCGCTCCTCTGTGATAACCATAAACGGTTCCAAGCATGGCTTCGATGGCGTTCGGTAAGTCCAACCAGCTTCAGTTAAGAGTAACTTCCTAATCCGTCCATCTCTTGTAGGATTGGGCTTAACGGGTTTGAGAATCCCATGCGTGATGCGGAGACAAAGGTCATCAAGAAGTCCATCGGAGATGGTTTCAAAATCAAAATGGACGACACTGGCAATATATTCATCAAGCGATATGGCAAGAGCAGCATCTATGTGAACAACACCTCGTTTGCCAACGAGGAGACGGTCATAGGGGCTGACATCATGCAAATGCCGCAAATGTCGTTGACAGCTGGCGCCTCGTCCAAGCTATTCGACATGAAGAAGTTTCAGACAAACATAAACCGTGAATTTGCACGTAACTATCCAGAACGCAGCCGCTTGGAGCGTCAATGTCTTTCGGCTGTGTCGTTGGTCAAGTCAAACAATAATCTAATCAATACACCGCTGTGGATAATGGTTGTCAACGTGGTTGCCATGGACATGCTGAAGAATCGCTTACAGTCGCTGCCCAAATCGATGGATGCGCTGGGCATGCGTGTGCCACTGACACACTCCAGCGAGGATCCGTATTCTACCATTGAGAGCCAAGTGGGTCTCATTTATCCCACGCCAGCAGCCTCAGATGATTCGCAAAACTCGAGTAATTCCAGCAAGGGGCGACGCAGTGTCTTCAGTGCCGCCTTCCTCAACGAAAGTCCTTATGTTCCAAAGGTAAGTGAATTTAGAAATTAAACTATCTCAGTAGAGTGGGCATTCATTGCGAATTTCTGTCGTTCAGCCGGACTACGAGGCACCCACACCCACCATGGCGCCCGTTTATGCGGAAAAGAAGCGACAGAAGAATACGCAACAGCGCAAGAAGCAGGACGATCCTTACTATTGCGGTCTGCTGGCACGCATACCCAACTTTATCAAGTCATCAAAGCAGCAATCCGCCAGCAAGCCCAAAAAGGAGCCAAAGATCTCTCGCAAGATCTCGGCACAACATCATCAATTCCTGTTGGCCGCGCAGCAGCAGCAGCAGCCGCAGATAGCGGCGCCAATTCCGATAGCCACCTTCCATCACTCGTACTTCCCGTACAAGCTCTATCCGCCACAGCATCGACTCTCGCAGTCGCAGCTTTCACTCTGGGATGCGCGCAGTCTAATCAGCGCCCATGGTAGGCTACAATTTAAATAAATTCTGTCCTTTTCTGTTCTATACTAATCCATTTATCTTACAGAATGAAGACTACGAGCTGGCCCTAATTTATTCATCGCCTAGCATTATTTTACAAGTATTTAGTCAAAGTCTACGTATTACATTTGGTCACTGGAGTGCATTTCGCTCACTTTTGTGATAAAATACGCGAAATGCAGCCATTTTATCAGCATATTTTTGGGCGTATTAATAAATTATGCGCATTAACAATAATACTAATTTACTACAGTTAATGGTTAGACATTTGAGAAGAGATTTAATGATTATGCAATTTGTAATAATTAATTAAAATTTTGCCATAGTTTTTAAATCGTTTAAGACTGAGAACGTCCTAGAGTCGAGTTGTGCACAATAAAAAACGATAATAAGCACATAGCAATACAAATAAAAGTGTGAGAATTGTCATAAGCAATTGTTTGCTACTTTAGGCAATGAACATATATTGTTTTATTTCCTGTAAATACTTTCATATGTAAATAAGTTCGAATATTACACACATGTGAACCCTACGTAAACATTTTTATATTAAAAAAAAATTGTTTTTCAAACAAAATGACGTTATCTTATTATTTGAAAAGTAACAGCATGCCAAATATAAGTAAGTACTTGAAATGGTATCGATACCACTAAAAGATGTTATTCTAACATAGCCCTGTTAAGCCAGTAGATCGATACAGCCACCTCGATAATAGGGCTGTTGATATTTTAAAAATAATCAATATCGTTAATATCTCGATATGAAAAAATTTCATTTTTCTTAATAATTTTAACAAAAAAATATCGATAATATCGATGATATAATTATCTGGGCGCGATCTTAAATCAACCGTTTTTCCACCCTAAATTAGTCATGCTACCACTTATTTCTTACTATTTAAATGCAAAATTTTCACTTAGCTGTAGTGTCGTTTACTATACCGAATAAATTTTAGCCTCCTCATTTAGCTAAGAAAAAAGTGACGGCAAAAGATAAAATAAACTGGTAAAAAAATAGCTCACGATAATATCTCACAATTATATCGATATTGATATTTTCGTTCTAATAGCCCTTCCTCACTGAAACTACATTTCAGCATTTTAGCATTTTTGGAGCAAATGCTACGTTTTTCCTATACATTTCATATGGGATCTAGTGGTGGGAGAATAGTACATTTCTGAAGTTTTTTTTTTAATTTGAGAATGTACTATCACTAGATTTCTCAAACTTTGGCGCCAAATTTCAAACTGTAACAAACTGAACTTTATTTTAAATTTGTTGCGAATATATTGA
>JBAMBJ010002514.1:0-83514 GCA_037043495.1 Drosophila recens
GGCGCGAGCTTAAATCAACAGTTTTTCCACCCCAAATTAGTCATGTTACCACTAATGTTCACTAATTTATTGCAAATTGAGCACTTGGATGTAGTGTCGTTTATTATATCCTAATAAATTTTTGATTCGTCGTTTCGTGCTGAAAAAAAGTGTCGGCAAAAGATAAAGAAACTGGTGAAAAATAGCGCACTATAATACCGTACATATAATATCGTTTTAAAAAAATATTACCACACTGGGGGTGGCAAAATATTAGAATTATCTTATACCATCTCTGAGATCCTATCGTCTTATACGGACAGACGGTCAGACAGACAAGGGTATCGACTCGGCTGTTGATGCTCATCTAGAAAAAATATACTTTATGGGGTCGGAGATGCTTCCTTCTCCCTGTTACATACTTTTTAACAAACTTAATATACCACCCCCCAGGGCATAAAAAACGCTGGCGAAAAGTAAAGAAGAAGAACTTGTCAGCTCTGTTTGCTAGTCGATATGGTTATTACCAGACAATCAGAGTTGCCAGATAAGAAACTGGCGCTGTTGATTTTGCAAGGAGAACATCGAATTGCTTAAAGTTTTATTTTATGTGTAGAGCTGAGAAATGTCCGGTTCACAAGTGAGAACGAAGAAGAGTATTTGAATTTGGTCAATAGCAACGTCAATATTGGTAGATTATAAACAAGAACGAAATCTGAAATTGTTTTTGTGGACATAATTGAATGAATTTGTATTTATTTATCAACATAAATCCACATAAAACGTTCACACAAACATGACTTCACCCAATACGCGCATAGAACTCCATTGACGACATTTCAAAATCATTTTTGCATGTCTAAAATTTAAACAAACCCCAGGTGACGCCACGTTGTTAACAGTCAATTTTTTGGCAACACCGTCTCTCTGTCTGCCGTCAGAAAGATTTTGAAGCTATTTGTCTTGCCTAGACTAAGGCTTAGAAGAAGCCTCAATTCCATTTATTTTTGAAAGTGCGGATTGATTTCAGTGTTGAAAAATATATTTTTTCAGAGTTGTCAATTGTTGCAAAGGATTTTTTTTACAAAAATATGTTTTGTTTGCATTGAATTACGAATTGTTTTGTACAAACTTGCATTTAAAAAAACAAAATTGGAACGGGTTATCGTACTCCGATTGAGGTAAACATTTATTTCAGAGTGCTTTAGGACCAAATGAACAGAACTAGCCCGTATGCGTTTAAAAATAATGACTTTGAAAAAATAAGGGACACCCTAATATGTATACACTCACTCGCATATCTCTGCGTACACCGCAAAAAAATTTGAAAATTAATCTTCAAACAATAATTGTTCGGTCATTTATGAATATATTTAAGTCATTCTTTTTTTAAACGTAATTTTAATTTATTGTCTTCAATGACATATTTTTTTCAGAAATATTTAAGAACGTTATATATTTTATTTTTAATTTTAAAATCTGCGTACAGTTTACTTAACCTTCAAGGTAGACCCTTTTAATAGCTCGTGGGGTATCCTTTTCTATGCAAAACCTCCGTAAGGCGTCTTGGCATGGAATCAACGAGTTTCTTTGTCTCCTCTGCGGTTATTTTTCCCCATTCCTCCATAATTACATCCTTAAGGCTCTATTCTCCTTCTTCAGCTTGCTGTTTTTGGACCTTTTTTGAAAAAATTCTCATTTGAAAACGCAAAAAGATATTTGAATTTTGTTTGTTTTTATTGAATTAGTAATCGAATGAAAGAAAATAAAATTTTTTTTTTGCCCCGATGCGAGAAGGCTGTTCAAAAGTACGGCTTGAGACATTCAAAGTTGACGTTTGGTGCAAAAAGGTGTAATAGGTAGTCCGCCACGGCGGCCTCTTGGATTCCGGCGTCAGCACGGAGCGTCGAATGCGAAGACTGGTTATGATCAGCATAGATGTAATTCTGGGCCGTAGCAAAATAAAAATTTTGCGATTTTTTTTGACAAAATGGCGGCCTACTTGAAATTGAAAATCAGAATTTGGACCCATTTTTTTTGTAGTTTAGTATAAAAAAAAATAGTAAAAAGAATCGCAAAATTTTTATTTTACTTCGGGCCA
Source organism: Drosophila recens (assembly GCA_037043495.1). Taxonomy (NCBI): domain Eukaryota; kingdom Metazoa; phylum Arthropoda; class Insecta; order Diptera; family Drosophilidae; genus Drosophila; species Drosophila recens. Next base: position 2,081 of record JBAMBJ010002514.1, read on the forward strand.
GAATGGTGACAATTCTACGTCGATTAAACTTTGTTTCATCCAAATCGGTTCAGTAGAACTGGCGGAATCGTGGCCGCCAGCCTCGAAAAACGTGGTTTCGAGATAAACGCGTTTAAAGTTTTGACTTCACATGCATTAACATTAACATTGCTGGATAAAAATGGCAATATCTCCTTAAGTATTTCGAATTTCTAAAAATCCTTTTAGGGGCATATTCTACAGCTACCGCAAAGCTATAAAATAAATGCAAAAAAAAAAAGTCGAAAAAACTTTTTTGCTGAAAGAGAATAGGGCCTTAAGCATTTTTTTGATGTACTTGTGTGTTTACGGATTTTCCTCTCTAGAAGATCCCACAAATGCTTAATAGGGTTGAGATCAGGACTCTGGGGAGGTGTTCGCAGCTCATTTTTTACATTTGTATTATGTGCCGTGTGCTTTGGGTCGTTGTCTTGCTGGAACCAATATTAATTTTCCAACCCCAAAATTTCAGCACTTTTCTTTAAATTGTTCTTCAAAATGTCGATATAGACTGCTTGATCCATGGTGGATTCGATAAATGTCAATTTTCCCACGCCGCTTGCTGCCATACACACCATTATACCGCTTCCTCCATGTTTTACCGTTACAACTAAGTTTTCTTTTTTGAATGCTTCTCCCCTTTTCCTCCATACCAAAACTTTTCCCTTGATTCCGAATATGCAGAATTTACTTTCGTCGGAAAATATAACTTTATTCCAGAAGTTTGGTGGCTTGGAAATGTACTCATTGGCAAAAGTTAAGCGCTTTTGCCTATTAACTTCTGAAATCAGAGGTTTTTTGCGGGCGACCCTACTATGGTAGTCAGCCTTTTTTATGACACGGCGTACAGTATCATCGGAAACTGTTTTGGAGAAACCCTCCTCGATCTGAACTTGTGCCTGGTGAGCTGTCATTCTGGGATTTAGCCGAACAGACTTAATAATTGTCTTCTGCTCGTGGCTCGTTAGCAAAGGCGGACGGCCAGAACGAGGATTTGATAAGATGCTGCCAGTCGAGATGAATTTATTTATAACTTTTTGGATTGAGGAGTGAGCTCTACCAACTAGAGCACCAACTTCTCTATATCATTTTCCATCCAAGAAAAATTTTACAATGATTTTTCGCTCCTCAACAGAAATTTCTTTGCCTTTTTATTCCATGCTGCAATTCTCCGGAATGTGATGCAAAATTTTAATTTCAACTGCGCAATGCGTATACTTAGACAATGAAAAGAAGATCGACGCCAAAAACCCTAACGGTAATCGCACAATCTTGCATTCCACGCAGTTTCAAACAGCTGTACGCAGACTTTTGGGTGTACGTTTTTTCGTAGTGTTAAGTTTAAAATTAAAAATAAAATATAAAACGTTGTTAAATATTTCTGAAAAAAATATGTCATTGAAGACAATAAATCAAAATTATGTACGTTTAAAAAAAGAATGAGTTAAATATATTCATAAATGACCGAACAATTATTGTTTGAAGATTAATTTTCAAATTTTTTTGCGGTGTACGCAGAGATATGCGAGTGAGTGTATGTATGTATGTATGAGCAATTCGTTTATAACCATAGCTCGCAAATAACTGTCGACCGTTTTTTCTTGCGCTCTCGTTGCGAGCACAACCGAAAAAGTTCGTACTCTCTCGCTCTCGCTCTGAGCAAGAGACTCTTGCTGTCTTCATTTATGTTTTCTGTTGAGCTCTTTTCGTTGAGCTCTTTGTATGTCGGTCTTTCAATGAGCAGTGCGTAAAGAGCGAAACGAAAAACGCTCGCACAATGAGACTCAGCAAAAGACAATTTGACCGAAAAACTCAACGCAAACGATCTTCTCCCAAATTAAATTTAAAGAATTGGTGCACTTTTTTATTCATGTCTCTTCCCATTTTGCACAACAAATATTTCACAGCTTCACACACTCAAATCACGATCGCAATTAATAAATTTCGTCTGCAAAACAGACGCTTAGTGATTTGCTTGCCTATGCGTGTGAATGTATACCAATACATATGCAAAATACCGGTTGCTTCATTGAACACGACGAAACGGTATTGGAACAACGAGAACAAAACAAAATAGAAAAAACGTTTTCGCTCCGAGCGCGAGCGAGCTCATTTAAGAACCGAAAAAACAGTTGCTCGCTGAGTCTTTTCGTAAAGAGTAAGCAAAAGACACTTATTTGCAGAGAACGAGAAACGGTCGACAGTTATTTGCGAGCTATGCCCTAAACTAGTCAGGCTACCAGTAATGTTTACTATTTAAACGCAAAATTTTCACTTAGCTGTCGTTTACTATACCGAAAAAATTGTAGCCTCCTCATTTCGTTAAGAAAAAAGTAACGGAAAAAGATAAAATAAACTGGTAAATAATAGCGCACGATAATATCGCACAATTATATCGATATTGATATTTTCGTTCTAAAAAATATCACTTAAAAATATATCATCGATAAAAAAACACATATATCGATCTATAAATATTATATCAACAACCCTACTCGATAACAATACATTTGCAGCCCTGCACTCTACCAACGCCAAAGGCCGCCTAAAAAAATAAATTTTTGCATTTTGTATTTGTTAAAATAACAATAATCTTTCAATCTAAATAAATATTAGCAAATAAACTTGAATATATTAACCCGATCAGTGAAAGCATTTGTTTGATAAATTAAACAAAGGTGACACAAAAGAAAGTGAATGAGTTCCGTTGGCGTTCAAAGGCAACGCTTAGGGCTGCATCAGGTTAGCCTTTGTTATTTTGCTGATTATTACAGAAAATTTTTGTTTTAATTTTGGAGAGCTCAAAATTTTTAGTACTTACATAATTTAAATATAAATACCTCCAGGACCTGTACAGTGTGAAAATCAGACATGTGTGAAAGTGTGTGACTTAGTGTATGAATTCTGTAATAATTGCTTTTAATTTATGCATGTTTAAACACTTTTCAGTGAGAAATGAAAACTTTGTGGATTTGTCAACTTCCAAGACTTCTCTTACTATTACAAAGTCAGCAACAGCAATCAGCACTGCGCCAGCAATCGTCCACATGTTAATGACGCCCAAATCCAGGGGTACAAACAAGCCCGTCAGTCCCTCTGAACACTTGCGTAAAATGATGCCCCAACAGGATCCCAATGTGTTTCGTTTGCAAAGAGATCTCAATAGTCCGAGCGCTTTTTCGCGCACGCGCGCCATTCGTGCCTTAAAGTAAGCAATTAGCTTGATCTTAATAATGGTTATTAAAAATAATGTGCTTACATCTGCGTCAGCAGCTGTCCCCACAAAGCCTATACCAATTTCGATGTGCCCCATGCCGAGCAGAGTATAATCACAGAAGAAGAACGCAATCCCAGAAGCGAGCCAACTCTTGCCGAAATTCTTCAGGACGTGATTATCTACGTTGAAGTACGCACAGGCAATGACAATCGCTCTGAAGGTGTCAAGTCCGTCATTGCCAAGATGGGCGCCCAAGTTAATGATCGCCTTTTGCGGTAAGCTGACCTTAGATAAACACAAAGATTAAGTATAATTCAATAAATATCTTATAAATATGTGCTGACAGCAACACAACACATGTTGTCTTCAAGGAGGGCTTGCTATCTACGTATAAACGCGCTCAAAACTGGAATATACCGATTGTGTCTATATTGTGGATTGAGGCGTGTAAGGTTCAGCGACGCCTTTGTGACCCCAAGCAGTTTCCCATCAGCAGTATCCATAAGTATGAGCATCCGGAGCTGTACGGCAAAATAAAGGTGAGTGTTGGGCATTATAGCTAATGAAAAAGCACAATCTGCAGATTATATTTTGTTGCTTAGTGTATTTTCATTCATTTGCCAATGTTTACATAGTAAATATTCAAGATTTAATTGATTCATGCCACTCACTGCTAGTAGCTATTTAATTGGTTTATTGACTCTATAAATATATAGACGAAAAGTCTATACAAATTGCTAAGTTGACAACATAGCATTGATAAGATTATTAAAGCGCTGCATTATCAAAAATACGCTGATGATTCAGATAAGCAAACGGAATCTCTTCAGCTAACTTGACTCGAGCATAGTTTAGATATCTTTTGTCGGCTTTACGATTACCTGCATTAAGCTGTATGTAGGGTATATTTTAGACAAGCAAAAGTTTATTATGGGTGGAAGGAACTTTCTGCTTACCCTTTGTCAACAACTTTAAAGTACAGGGTACGCAAAAATGGCAGCACAAATCCACAAATCGTAGCAGGCAGAGCTCTTTTGAGTGCCGTCTGCAAGTTCACGTATTTCATTTCATTCCATATGGGGTTTTTGACTGACAGATTCTTATCATGGGACAACAAATGTCAAGCACTTAATTTTTGTTGTTCTAGATGTTGTTGTTACTATTACTAGCTTGTTTGTCCGTGTCCGTGTTGGGTTATCTAATTCAATTTGCGTGTAACGTGGTTGGAGCTGTGTTGTGTCTTTTGCTTGTTTATCAGAGCTCGCTGGAAGTTGGTAACAACAGAGCGTAGCAAGCGAAACAAATTGCAATTTATATATTATAAATATATTTAGTATGTACATACATTATGTTTTATTACTTAAATATTACGACAGTTTAAAAGATGACGACAAGCTGATCAACGCTGACAACTTAAAACCTATTTTACATGCACGTAGTACGTCTGTTTACCGCCACTTCACAAGAATACATTTTATACGATATTATTATTCGCATTCATTTACATAACATGATACCAGAAGAGTATCAACGGTGGCGGGGGTACAAATATCATTTTCAAGCTACTAATAAAAAAATACTTGGGGTTTTTCATTTCGTTTCGGGCTGGCGTTAAACGCGCTACAGGCAACGTTTTCTGAGATTTTAACAGACACATTTGTACAGAACATTTATGGTATATATACAAATACAAGTACTAAACAATATCATCATATAAAGCCCGTTCGTTCCGTTGCTATTTACATACAAGAAATGCGCATTTTAAGTACGTTTAAAATTTCGAATTTACACACTGATGATTTACGAGTCCTTTGCTGTCGGTCTTGTATGCTGTATGTATTTCTATCACGCATAGGAACATGTTTGGGGTGTGTTGGTTGGAGGCCACATCAGGACAGTGCTACCTCAAGGCACATCATGATCAAGAATCCAGAAATAGTTCCCCACGTCGCAATCGTTCCATTGCCACTCGCATGTGCCTCCGGCAATATATCATCGGAGACAATGTAAATCATGGCGCCAGCGGCAAAAGACAGCGCATATGGCAGTATAAGATTAGCGAACGTCACTGCAACGGCTCCCAGCACGCCAAATATGGGTTCCACCATGCCAGACAATTGGCCGTACCATAATGCACGCATAACACTAAATCCCGCTGCATGCAATGGCAAACTGACGGCCAGTCCCTCCGGGAAGTTCTGAATGCCAATGCCAATGGCCAGATTCCGTGCACTCTCGAATGTCGATGAGTTTGTGGTGCCCACAGCGCCGAAGCTGACACCGACTGCCAGTCCCTCGGGTATATTGTGGACCGTGATGGCCACCACCAGCAGCATGATGCGTTTCCATTGCGATAGCGCCTCCTGTGCCCGCTGCTGCTCCAATGCCGCCTCGGCCGTGTACGTACATTGCTCCACCTCACAGATGCTGCCCTTCTTTCTGCGCCGCGACTCTCCGCTGTGCTGCACGCTGAGGCAATCCGAGAAGCTGTCCAGGCTCTTGGACGCGTGTCGGGCATTGGCTCCATTGTGTTTCAGCTCATCGATGGCAATATCTGCCTTGTCCTTGTTGCTTTGCGTCATTTGTATCATCATGTTGGTGCTGTTGAGGCCCAGATAACACATCAGCTTGTCACAGCCATACACAAAGATTGCGCCCAGCAGGAATCCACCGGCCACTGGCACAAACGAGTAAATGCCATACAAATGCGACGACTCGGCCATTTCAATAGCCGGTCCGAGCAGCGACCAGAACGAGGCAGCAATCATGACGCCCGCTGCAAAGCCCAGGGCTGCATCCAAGGATCGCCTCTGGGTGCCTCGCACAAAGATGACCATCGCTGCGCCGGCTGCCGTCAGGCCCCAGGTGAGGAGGGTGCCCAGCAGGGCCTGCGTTACGGGTCCATAGCCAGCTATCATCTTCAAAGTCTGTTTGCTTCTCTGGCTGGCTCTGATATTCTATTGCACTTGCTCGCGCTTTATAATATGTGTGTGTGCGTGTTGAGTGTTATCTCAGTCTCAGTCTGGTGAAAAACAAGTTTTCTTAATTGTGCTGTGTTTCCCAAGCTGCCGCGGCAGATGACTCTGCCCGATTGTTGTTTACTCGCTGCAAAGTGCCACGTTCTTAGTTCTTCTAAGCACTGATTCCGAGTTTTGTTGAATTTTTTAAACTGACAATAATAGCAAAACAAAGCCGTAGAACAACTTGGATTTGTTTGGCTATACGAATACGTTATGATACGAATATTTGGATTTATCAGGCGGGGGGCGCAGGGCACACTTGTTGCTTATCGCTGTCTGACGGATGTGTGTGCCACGGCATGGAATTGTTTATATGTTATTTAATATAAGAATAATAGTACTATTGGAACGCGTAATACTGTTCGTTTTAATTGGCCTCTCGTTTTTAGCAGCCAGTTGAGCGCGACGACCAGCAGTGAATGAGCCGCAGACTGAAGCTGTCGGCTGTGTTGTAGCGATTTTTATAAGGCAGCAGGGTTGCTCTTTCTGTGCTCGCCGCTCCAACGGCGCATGCGCATTGCGAAGAGAGCAGACTGAAACCAGGGCTGCATGCGCATTGACCAATGTTACCACACCTGTACAACAAGCATAATTAAATGCAAAAGAAAGGCGCAATTAAATTCAGCACAATATTATTAAATTCTATTATTATTGTGTTAAAAGTGTTTAATAATGATATTATTATTTAAGAGATCGGATTAAACCAGTTCTCACCACTGCATAAAGAGAGCGCAAAGGAGATAAAAGACGAGCTAATTCAAACAATACATTCGAACATATAAACATTGGCTATCAACGGCGCAGATATCACGTACATTATAAACAAATAAAACAGTGAGCTTAGCTAAGTGTGACTGACAGAAGCTGTTGCGAAACCAGCAACAAAATAGCCATCTCATTTATCAGTTGACGCTGCGACTTTCTAATCAATGCTATGTTTAATGCTTTCCAGCGCGTACGTTGTATGCAACCGGATTTCGAGCCGAACAAACGGCAAAGGCGGCAAGCCACGCCCACCGGTACCAAGGATCAGGAGAATGCCAAGAAAGGAACGGCAGCAGGAACGCCAACATCCACTCCAAACGTAAGTAATTGTGCTATTCACAACTTGAAGTGTATTTATAACTCATGAATCTCTATTATTAGAATGAGATTACACGATTCTTTAAGCCCTTGAGCCAGAATAAACATCTGGTTGACGATGAGATCACAGATTCACCGGGTACCAAGCTACTAAATAGGTAAATTATAAATACTGTCGAACGGCAAAAGGTGAAATTGAATTAATTCGAATATCTGCTTATTGTACACAGAATCACCAATGGATTCTTTACACCGCAACGAGTTCAGTCCAAGGAGCCAGACTACAGCACACCAAGTGCTAATCCAAATGAAGTTGACTTCAATGGAATGGGCGATGTCACAAGGGAGAAACCAATGGCACAAAAGAGTTTATGCTTCAGTGGCAAAGCGTCATTTACTCCGAAGCCCCGTAGCAGTTCCATTGGTGTGGAGCCAGCCCATGTATCACGACCCCAGGTGCGCACAACTCGGCGCAGCAGTTCGGTGCATGCAGTTGAGAGTTCCAGCGATAAAGTGCAATGTGAGCCGCGAATGACGCGTCGACGCAGCTTGTTGAATAATACGTCCAATAAAGAGGACGATGTGCTTCACACGCCGCGGCAATCAGTGGAGCCGGATGAGCGCATGACAAGTCGCCGCACTTCCTTGCAACACACTCCGCGACCGGTTGTCCATGATGAATTCCAATCACCGGCTCAAAATGAGGCAAGGCTAATTCGTCGTCGTAGTTTATCTCTGATTACGTCGGTGGAACCTGGCACCCCAAAAGTGCTTAAGAAGCCTTCATTTCAATCTATTGCTGAAGAGCCACTGGTGGAGACATCGACTGGCAACAAAACCAACTACGTGCAACAGATGATGGAAGTCAGCCCGTCATACGCTCACATTATTTCCAAAGCAAAGGGACGCCGCACATTGTGCACCAGTTCTAGCATGGATATCACTGAAGTGAATGATGAGAATGTCAATCCTTACTTGGGAGGAAGGAGCTCGAATTACATGCTGACAAATATGACACCGCAGACATCGCGAGAGAGCTTTGTAACTACGAAAACATCTCCAGACAGCTCCGAAGGACAAACGCCAGTGCCGATTTTCAGCTCAACTCGCTTGCCAGGCAGCGAAGGCTCCAATCGTCGACGTACGATCTTCAGTGTCGACATGGATCTGATCAACGAGCGCATAAATCATATCAACAGCACTTCTAAGAGACGGTCACTGGCCTTGGTAACTGAGGTCGAGATTGGCGAATCTCGCCCATTGGCGCCACTGCAGGCGGTGGCAGTTGATGCAATTGATGCAGCAGGCAAGGAACAGCAATCGAATGAACCAAAAATGCGACGACTCTTTACACCCAATGAGGAGGTTATTGTGACACCGCCAAAATCGAGCAAAAAATCACGACTGAGCTCCAGCGGTAGCATATCTTTGAACGGCACCATAAAACGTCGACGTACTTTGGCCACGCCAAAGCCTACAGCAGCAGTCGGACCCAATTTGCAAAAGGATTGCGAGATAAATACTGAGAGTGATTCCGTTAACGACAGCAGCACATCTGAGCAGCCATTAGTCCGAAAGAGACATTCAGTGAAGCGCCAGACCATAATGCACACTCTAGTGCACACCAACATGCACAAGGAACAGGTGCAGGTCATCCACAAGGTTGGTAACACATCAGCCCAACGTTAAGCGACAGCTAAAGTTAAAACTGCTCTCCTGTACTCCTTAGTCTGTAGTTCAATATACACATCCATTTTATACAAAGTTCTTAATTGTGAATATTGTACTTGAAGGAAATACTATTCCCTCATTCTATTGTAATTTCATGATTATGAATCTTGTCTATATGTAGTTTTAGCTTAGTTTTGTTTTCAAATATCAATTATACACACATTACAAATTCAATAATTATCGATAAAACATCGTTAACCCGCAATTGTAGTTAAATGAAAGCTCCTTACGTTGTTTCACACAAATAAATTACACATAAATATTGCAAAAAAACAAAAAGTTTAGTCGAATTAATTTGCCTTTGCTTGCACATCAACTGCTCCCTTTTCAATTGACCTTCTGTTCTAACACGCAATCGCAGGCAATACGCAAACTGCGTGGAATGCGATTGGATCCCACAGTTACCAAGAATACCACTCACCTCGTCAGTCTGGAGCCACGTCGTACCCTTAATCTATTGCGGGGCTTAATGCGCGGGGTTTGGATCGTCAACTACAAATGGATTCTGGACTCAATGCGTGCTGGTAAATGGTTAAACGAAGAGAAATATGAACTAACTTCATTCTCACGTGCCATTGAGGTGAGTCGAATTATTTAATTTAAAAACTACATATATTTACTTACACTTCCTAAACTCTACAGATTTGTCGCACTGAGCGCCAAGCTTTTGGCATATCCTATCGCTGTGAACTATTTCGCTATATGGAAACCTTTTACGTGTCGTCTCTGTGCCGACCCATAACATTCAATAATATAAAGGAGCTGCTGTTGCTTGGGGGCGCTAAACTGACGGAGAATCGGTATAAGGCCAAGTTCATTGTCGGCGATAAGCGACGCGCTGAAGACGATCGCATCTATTTGACTCCCGCTTGGGTGTTGGACAGCATAACCGCCATGCAAGTCCAGAAATTCAGTAAATATTTGATGAAGAGTGCGATAGTAACGCCCTATGGCATTCGATACGAGGATCCACAGGAAGAACCAGAGAGGCATCATCGAAAGAACTTGAGAGTTTGCTATAAAGATCCGGCCCTGGTGATTAATAAATAAATCGCTTACAATTGCTGCAGCTGCCGCTTATGTTTACGTTGTTTAGTTTAAATATTTTCTTCTGAAAGTTTTAATTTATATTCTCTATTTTTGACCAAATTGTCAATAAGCCAATTAAATATTAAACACATCTTTCCAAGTTGCAATTGTTCGCTTTATTCAAATTTCAGTTGTATTTTCCTTTGCAAGTAAATGAGGTAAAGTTCAGTTGTATTGTTTTTGTTTGCATTTCCTTGTACTGTTTTGTTGTAGTGTTTGTACTGTGTTCAGTTCACATTTGGGCAATGAATCGAGCGTCACAAGCGAGAAATCATAAATTGCTTCGGGTCGAAATGTTAAATGCAAATAAAAATCAAGTTGGAGCCAAAACTAAAAGGGGAGCAACCCAAAACATGCTGAAATGGTTGTGGTAAAAAAGAATGAATACAAAATGATGCCGTTTTATTTGTTGTAAATAAAGTTATTTATCTCATTTTTTCTTCTAGTGTGTTTTTGTTTCAAGTATAGTGTACAAAGTAGTTGTGCAATAATAAGATAAGATTAAATCAAAATGTTAATTTATACGAATGAATACACGAATATAAATGCTTATACGCCTGCGCTACTGCTACGCAATCATACGAACTAAATACAATATTATAATAAAATCAATTCATTATAATATCATACATGTAGGTAAACTTAAGATTGAGAGTTAAAGTCTTCCGTCTTCTCTTGTTGCTGCGTCTGCTGCTCCACTCAATCGCTTAGGCAGCTTCGATGGCGTTTAACATTCGTATCCGACGAAACTCTTTGCGATGGAAAAAATTAAACTTTTGCTTTTGTTGGAACATCATCTTATCATTCATTTTGCCCAGGACAGGTGTTTGTGTTGTTCTACTATTGTGCTTACTGTTGCTGCTTGTATTGCTGTTGCTGTTGAGTTGTGGTGGCTGTTGCTTCATATTATTGATGTTGTTGTTAATATCGAAGGAAACCAGCTACTTCTTGCCCTTGACGGCCTTCTCGGCGGCCTTGGTGACCTTGCCACCGGAGGCATCCTTGAAGTTGACAGCCTTGATGACACCGACAGCGACAGTCTGTCTCATGTCACGGACAGCGAAACGACCCAGAGGAGGGAACTCCTGGAAGGACTCAACGCACAGAGGCTTGGAGGGCACCAAGTTGACGATGGCGGCATCACCAGACTTGATGAACTTGGGGTTCTCCTCGGTGGTCTTGCCGGAACGACGATCGACCTTCTCCTTGATCTCAGCGAACTTGCAAGCAATGTGAGCGGTGTGGCAATCCAACACTGGAGTGTAGCCGTTAGCAATCTGGCCAGGGTGGTTCAGCACAATGACCTGAGCGGTGAAGTCAGCAGCACCCCTTGGTGGGCTGGCCTTGGAGTCGCCGGCAACGTAGCCACGACGCAATTCCTTGACGGAAACGTTCTTGACGTTGAAGCCAACGTTGTCTCCGGGAACGGCCTCGGTGAGGGCTTCGTGATGCATCTCCACGGACTTGACCTCAGTGGTGATGTTGGCTGGGGCGAAGACAACAACGGTGCCGGGCTTCAGGACACCAGTCTCCACACGGCCGACGGGTACTGTTCCAATACCGCCAATTTTGTAGACATCCTGCAGGGGCAGACGGAGGGCCTTGTCGGTGGGACGGCTGGGTGGCAGAATAGCGTCCAGAGCTTCGATGAGGGTCTTGCCATCGGCGTTGCCATCCTTGCGCTCCACCTTCCATCCCTTGAACCAGTTCATGTTGGTCGATGGTTCCAACATGTTGTCGCCGTGCCATCCGGAAATGGGCACGAAGGCAACGGCAGCTGGGTTGTAGCCGATCTTCTTGATGTAGGAAGACACTTCCTTCTTGATTTCCTCATAGCGGGACTCGCTGTATGGTGGCTCGGAGGAGTCCATCTTGTTGACACCAACGATCAACTGCTTGACACCCAGGGTGAAGGCAAGCAGGGCGTGCTCGCGGGTCTGACCGTTCTTGGAGATACCAGCCTCGAATTCACCAGTGCCGGCAGCAACAATCAAGACGGCACAATCAGCCTGGGAGGTACCAGTGATCATGTTCTTGATGAAATCTCTGTGGCCAGGAGCATCAATGATGGTCACGTAGTACTTGGCAGTCTCGAACTTCCACAGGGCGATATCGATGGTGATACCACGCTCACGCTCGGCCTTCAATTTATCCAAGACCCATGCGTACTTGAAGGAGCCCTTGCCCATTTCCTGAGCTTCCTTCTCGAACTTCTCAATGGTACGCTTGTCGATACCGCCGCACTTGTAGATCAAGTGACCGGTGGTGGTGGACTTGCCGGAATCGACGTGTCCAATCACGACAATGTTGATGTGAATCTTTTCCTTGCCCATCTTGGTTTATAGGATAGCTGTAGGTTCAACAGTTGGTTTGCGGGATGTATTGGAGTTGGAGTTTCACAACGTGCATCAGGTGTGTGTGTGTGTGTGTGTGTTTGTGGTATATTCAGCAATTTGGGGAGAAACAGAAGGGTAAACAAATTTGTTAGCAAAAAATATTATCAACTGGGCAAATATTAGTAAACCGATTTTATGGGAACACAATTTTAAAATTGTCGACAATTTTCATTTTTTTGTTTTGTGGCAACGTTCAATTATTGACTTTTGTATGCGTGCCAGGCAGTTCAACCTAACCTCAAAGCAAAACGTGTTTGTGTCTGCATTTTACACACTTTGACTTCGCCGAATGCTGTCAGTGTTGAGGTTAGGTTTAGCCGCAGCCGCATGTCTCTGGCTTGGTGGTGGAAGTGTGTGTGTAACAAAGGCACAAGTAAAACTGGTAGCAAAAGGAAACGTGCAAAGAGCAAATAAATTAATTTTTACTATTTGCCTAAATAATAGCTAATAGACACTCGATTTTCTTTCAGTGATTTGGTATTTTTGCTTTCGTCAAAATTCTTCAGTAGCAGAACTGAATTAATATCATCATGGAAAATCGAGTTCAATAAAATTAGACAAAAAATACTCAGATAAAATTGTGTGTATGCGTGCATACATACACACAGCTACATTAATACATATATATGAACCAGGAAAATTCCAGCAAAATTAATCTAGACATGTGTCTGTGTGTGTGTGTGACGCTGTTGCCGGCCGCTTTAATGGCGCATGAGTGCGAGTGAGAAGACGAACTAAAATGGCGACTGGGCAATGATTCGAACAAAGACAGACATACGATCAAGTAGTGGTTGGCCGCGCGATAGAGAAGCAACGATCAAGAAAAAAAAAATAAAGTGCAACGCAAGCCCGGCCATCTTGAATTAGCTCATCTACAATAGAGGGCGAATTTCACATTAGTTGAGAGTTAAAGCTTTCGGAAATTTCGCAATATTGAAACAAATGCTTGTGTTGGCCCCAATGCCTTGGCAAAGAATTTTCGACTTTTTGTTGCCATGTGAAAGCATCGGGGCAATCACACCATTGCCCCGTGAGACGCCATCTTGAAATTCTATGACCATACTGTAGTCCGGAAATTTTTGCACATGCGAAAAAAAAAACCACGTTTTCAGCACATGTGAAATTTTGCGATTTTATATATTGCAGTTGTTGAAACGAATCGTTTTATGAACCAGATGACATTATGCCGTTTCAATTGGACAACTATAAATTCTAATTGGTGCGACTAAAAGTTGAGTACCCGGTGCCACGCGTATGTGGGCGTGGTGCCAGCAATTACACCATATTGCAGAAAATGCAGTGACTCATTTGGGAAAATTAATAGCATAAATAATTTTTCATGGTGCAATCTTCATGCGCTGTTTGCCACGTGTTTGCTTTCAGGCGTCGTCACCACCTTTCACTTTGCGACTTATAGGTTAATTTCAAGTGACGCACACACACACAGACTTTCACATCTTGAGAAACATGCAGAATTTTATAGTCCAATTGCATATTTGTTTGTAAACTATGTATTAATTGCACTGTGCTTTGCCATTGCACTTCTTAATTTATTATGCACTACAAATTTAATTTTCACTTGACAACTGGAACTTACTCTCGAATAAATTGAATGAGAAATCACGAAGTCTATGCGTATACGGCGACAGACTTGAACAAAGTGAACGAGAGTTCGTCGAGACAGGAAACTTGTAGCCTCGTTTAGCAAGCGTGGCTGTTTAGAGTTGCTTTACAAATATCGAATATGTCGATATTGACAGCATTTCAGTGTGACCATACACAGCAGTAACTTTGTGACTTATCTTAACATGATTATGTTAAACGATGAGTAAATTATTTTAACATCAATATTCGTAAAAATCAAATATTTGAAAATTTTAGATTCAAGTTTATTCTTATGCAAATTAAAACTATAGCTTTAAACTGAACATAATATAGAAAATATCAAAATTCGTTTGGGAAATTGAAGGGCATGGCCAGATACATAATCTAGTATGATATAAATCTTTTAAATGTAATAAATATGTATATATATTTAATTCATATATACACATCTGGCATGAATCGTGGATATGATTGTGGCCGTCATTAGAAAATTTCATAATATTCTCAGAAGATTCGCTCTTTATCTTTGATGTATTTCTGTAAATAGCCCAACTTCAATCAATAATTAATTAGTTTAGGTTAAATATTATTTTATTTTAATATATAGTGACGTGCTAAACTTGAGCCTGATGTGGAGTGAATTAAGCAATAAATAATTTGAATTAGAAATACACTGGCGCACATATTTATTGGCACAGCAAACAATTTGAGATTTGGGGGCTTAATTGTTCCCCTATCGTTAACATATTGGTATCAATGGAAAGGTCACTTAAATTCCGTTTGAATGATATACAACTTTCCTTAACCCATTAAGTACCCTTCGAAAATTTCGAATTTATGTAAAAGTCAATTTTCAAAACTTTTTTCCTCGATTTTTTACCAAAAATTTTTTGATGCAAAAAAATTCTTTAAACAATTTAAGGAGTGACTGCAAAAAAAATTTTTCAAAAATATTTTTGCTAGTATTTTTAATAATTTTTTGAAAATCCTAAAAATGACCATTTTAACCCCTTTTTCCTACTTTTTACATAAAAAGTGCCTTTTTAGCAATTTTCAAAAAATTATTAAAAATACTAGCAAAAATATTTTTGAAAAATTTTTTTTAGAGTCACTCCTTAAATTGTTTAAAGAATTTTTTTGCATCAAAAAATTTTTGGTAAAAAATCGAGGAAAAAAGTTTTGAAAATTGACTTTTACATAAATTCGAAATTTTCGAAGGGTACTTAATGGGTTAAGGAAAGTTGTATATCATTCAAACGGAATTTAAGTGACCTTTCCATTGATACCAATATGTTAACGATAGGGGAACAATTAAGCCCCCAAATCTCAAATTGTTTGCTGTGCCAATAAATATGTGCGCCAGTGTATATGTATATATGTTATAGCTGAAAAATTTAAAAAAAAAAAAAAAGCTCCTTCTTTTGAGCTAATTACGTCATAATAACACGAAATCACGCAGAACAACAGAGCAAACCAAACCAAAGGAGTTATACATTTTATAAAAAAAATGAACTCCATTTTAAGAAATGTTTTGTGCACGTCACCCTTCGCGTGGTGAAATTGGTATATTAATTCTAAACAAAGTTAAAAAAAATGCGACAAAAATATAACAACATTTTTGTGAAATTTCAAAATTCTAACTTCGAAATTAAAGCATAGCACGCTCTAGCCGAAAATATGTTTGCAACGCCAAAACTCCATACAAAAAAAAGTTGCAAACATGCTCGAAATTATTTTGTAAGGCCATTTCTAAACCTATGTACGCTGTACTTAAATATAGGCAGCTCAGAATATATTCTGGCGTTTCACAGCACTGCTTGGTAAACAGATGGCAACTTTTTTGACCTTTCAAAACATCGATTGAATCTGTGTTTCGGCTATTCGAAATCTTTTTGAACAGAAATGGCGACCAGCAAGCAGCAAAATAAAAGCCGAATTGAGATCTTTGAACACAAAGAGCGAATTAGACTGATTGAAGAGGTGCAACAGAGGCCAATATTGTGGGATTTGATCGACAAAAAACATTTTGATGGAATTTGTATAATGAATAATTTTTAATTCAATCATTAGGGTATTAGTCTCGGGCACTTCTCTCATCATGCCCACTTGGTCAAGCTTCTCACTCTTATTACTTAAAATTTGTCTATTATTTGTTTGTTGTGCACAGCTGCGACAACAGTGTGACCACTCAACTTTTCAGAGATTTTTGGCCAGACGTCAAAATATTAAACATTTTGAGCGTCCAAAATATTTTCAGCTACTGGATACTATGCTTTAGCTTGGTTCTGACGTTTAAAAAAAGATCTCGAAGAGAGCTCCGTATAAAAAAAACGCTGGCTTAATGTGAAGAAGAAGAACTTGACTTTTATCTCCGCATGTCGATCAGGAGGAAAAATAAAATCGGAGCTGCCAGATGAGGAACGGGCGTTATCCAGCACTGTTTGCATTTAGCTTAGAGGCCTCGAAGAACATCTAACTGATCAGAGTTTAGCTTGGTACTGACGTGAGATAAATTTTTAGCGGCGGAAAATGCTCAATATTTCGCTGTCGACGAGTGGAAAGACAGGGCTGCCAATGCAACACAAGAAAATAACAAAATGTTGGGTGGTAACTCTATCCGTCAGCTGCGGTTTATTTTAAATTTGAACATTCAGAACCGATTTGGATAAAAGAGGAGAAAATAGGCAATGAAAATTGTAAATTAATATTAATAGAGGAGAAATATTTATGGCACGCAACCACAGCGCGTATTGGGAGCACCCATCTAGCCATTTTAGCTTTCGGAACATCAAACTGTTTGGAGTTAGTGAAAACGATGAAGACTAATTGAATTTGGTCAATAACGGCGATAATATTGGCAGATTATATTCTAGAACGAAAGCTTAAATGGTTTTTATAGACATAAATTCGATAATTTTGTATTTTTTCATTAATATTGAGGGAGGACCCACGTAAAAAGTTCAAAGGCGATAGGTGCACCAAATACTCGCTGTGCTTGCGTGCCATCGCATATTTCTCCTCTATTAATATTAATATACATTTTTCTTTGCCTATTCTCTTCTCTTTTTATCGAAATAGCTTGCTTAAATTTGAAATAAACCGCAGTTGACGCATAGAGTTACCATTCAATTTTTTGTTATTATTTCGTGTTGCATTGGCAACTCTGGCTTTACGCTCGTCGACAGCGAAATGTTGAGCATTTTCCGCCGCTAAATATTAATCTCGCATCCGTACCAAGTGGAAATTGAGTTTTTTTCTGTGGCTTAATAGTTGCCACCGTGTTTTTTTACATCACTACCCAACACTATACAGGTCTATATGACGTGGCCTCTAATTGAAACGTATTCAGTTCTAGTAAAGCAGTTGACCGGCCTGGACAAAAAATATTAGTAGGCGGTTGCTTAGATAGCATTCATAAAATATAATTCCAATTAAAATCAAGTTACTAAATACCTCTAAACAAAATGTGGCGCTCAGTAGCTGCAGTGCTTATATTTGGCTTTATTGCAATTGCAACCGGCGCCGAGCATGATGTGCTGGAACTCGGGGACGATAATTTTGTGTCGACTTTAAAACAGCATGAAACAACATTGGTTATGTTCTATGCACCCTGGTGAGTGGGGTGGGCGTGGCATGGGCATGGGTATGGGTTTGGGTAGCGTGCACTTGCAATTTTCTTTTATCAATTGATTTTGCCCTGTCATTGTGTAATTTAATGCACTTGTGGCGAATTTAATCGAGTCAAAAGTACACGTCAGCGGCAGGTAGCGTGTTAAAAAGACGCCGTGCAGGGATTAACTTGTCAGTGTCGGCCATTTTAGTGGGTGAATGTGTTCATATATATGTATATATACAAATGTACATATATGAAATTGTAACCTTTCCCTTCAGAACTGAAATTCATTTTCGTCGGCAGTCGCTTAATGTTGTTGTTATATTTTGACATTTTGTTGTTATTTTTCTAATAGTTCTGCCAGCGTCGACCGGCCGCTGCTCGAGCGACGCAGGCAGAGTTACTTTTCGTCTGTTTCTGTTCGTTTCTCTTGTTTCGTGCGTGCCGACGTCCAAAAAAAATGTACGTCGTGCGTGTGCTGCTTAAGCGACGCAGGCAGAGGCTGTTGCTGTTCGTTTTTTCTTTGTTTCTTTCCCTCTCTAGCGTACAAGTTTTCGGCCGACGTTGACGTCGACAAAAATTGTACGTTGCAGGCAGAGGCTGCTGCTGTTCATTTTTTCTATTTTCTTTCCCTCTCTAGCGTACAAGTTTTCGGCCGACGTTGACGTCGACAAAAATTGTACGTTGCAGGCAGAGGCTGTTGGTTTCTTGTTGTTGTTACTTTTTTCTCTGTCGGGCGTACAAGTTTTCGGCCGACGTTGACGTCGACTAAAATTGTAAATCGGGCGAACCCGAGTTTACCCCGCGGGGCCCCCGCTGCCAACAAGAGCGATAGAAAATATGTGCAACAGCACGTGGCAAGCGCTCGGGCCAACAAAAAAAAGGTTAACGGGACCTATTGTTGTTTTTGTCTTTGATTGTCGGCGCGCGTCGCTTTGTCTACGAGTCCATTTGATTCCTGACAGCAAGCAGAGCACGGCCCGTTTGAAGTCTTGACAAGAGGAGAGAAGTGATTGAAAAAACAAAAAAACGCAAGAAAAAACAATTTCAGGTAAGTTAAGTGATGTCATTTCGATTGATTATCAATTTCGTGATTGATAATCAATTATACATATATGTATGTAAGTTCATAAAGATTATTTTATTTGTGCAAGCTGCTGCCAACTCGATGAGCAACAATTGCAATAAAATTTTTATATGTACATGCATGCAGATATATACACTGGCGATCATAATTATTGGCACAGCAAGTATTTTGAGATGTAGGGTTTATTTTGCTCCCTTCCCGTAACATATTGGCATCAATTCAACTTTTTTCCTTGATTACACAAAAAAATAGTGACTGCAAAAATTTTACTTTCAAAAATCTTTTTGCTAATATTTTTTTTATGATTTTTTGAAAATAGCTAGTAATGACTATTTTAACCCTTTTTCATACAAAAAAGTCATTACTAGCTATTTTCAAAAAATCATAAAAAAAATATTAGCAAAAAGATTTTTGAAAGTAAAATTTTTGCAGTCACTATTTTTTTGTGTAATCAAGGAAAAAAGTTTAATTTATGCCAATATGATACGGGAAGGGAGCAAAATAAATAAAAATAATTGCTGTGCCAATAATTATGATCGCCAGTGTATGTTCACAAAAATAGTAGTGTCTTCGCCCAAAAATCAAAACACAGTAGAGGTCAAAAAATTGTGCTCTTTTTAATGGTTATATTATTTTTGTTAAAGAAAATAGAAATTAGTGTTTTTTCTATTACAAATTTGATTTATGGGAGTAGACAGTGCCATTAAAAGTGTCTTAATATTAATATATTTGTTTTATTTTTCTTTTTTTTCTTCCCATTTTTAAATTTTAACAATTTAATTATTAATATTTTCTTTTTTCATTGATATATATATATATATATATATATATATATATATATTTATTTATGTAAATTTATATATTATATTAATATATATATATATATATATATATACATATATTTATTTATGTAAATTTATATATTATATTAATATATATATATATGTATATTTTAATATGTATGTATAATTTTTTGTATCAATTAAAAATAAAGTTGTTCACCGTAAAATAAAAATTTAAGTATTTAAAGGTAGCAATAAAATCAAAATGGTTGGTAATAGGCAAATGCACAAGTTAGTTAAAAGGGAAAGAGATGCTATTCGTGAGGAATTAGAGACTGTACGCAGAAGCTTTAGGGAAAGAGCCAATGTAGGAGAAGAGTTAAATGATAATAATTTTGAGCAGATAGCGGCAGTGGGGGAAGAATTAGAATTTGTTGAATTGCAGGAAGAGACTGACAGAATAGTAGTAGAAGGAAAAGTTGGCAATGATTTAAATACTCAATTAAAAAATTGGTATTTAAAACATAAGCCAAAACGAGACTGTGCCATAGAGTTAATTTCCATTTTAAATTCCCATAATTTAAAAGTAAAGCCCTTCTATAAGTTTAATTGCCTTGACAAGCCGGATATCACTAAAGTTGGAGAAGGCTCCTATTTGCATATCGGCTTGTCAAAGCAATTAAATAAACTTTCAGTTTTGCCCAATCTTCCTGATGTGTTGAGCATTGATATTAATATTGACGGACTTCCGTTATTTAAAAGTTCGCGTGCGCAATTGTGGCCCATTTTAATTAGAATGAATAATATAAGTAAGTGCCCTATTTTACCAATAGGAGTATTTATGGGTCACAATAAGCCATTTAACTGCGAAATATTTTTGTCTAAGTTTACTTCTGAATTGTCCGATATTATGAAAAATGGCCTCACCATTACAAATAAAAAAGTTCACTTAGAACTTAGAGCAATTGTCTGCGATGCTCCTGCAAGAGCTTTTGTTACAGGCACACCTGGACATACATCCAGTCATGGCTGTAGCAAGTGCCTTCAGGTAGCACATAAAGTAGACTCTGTTTTGACATTTAGTACAAACTGTGCTGAATTAATAACAGATGAAGACTTTCGCTCTAGAAAATACCCTAATCACCACAAAAAGGAGTATTTAACTGTTCAGTCCGCTTTTGAAAAACTTGGAGTCCTAATGGTTACTCAAGTCCCACTCGATTGCATGCATCTCATTGAATTGGGTGTCATGCGTAAATTTTTAAATAGATTATACAATAATAAATTGGTTTGTAAGATTTCAAAACCAAATAAAGATTTGATCTCCGAAATATTAATATCAATGAAAAGATTCATCCCCAATGAGTTTGCTCGAAAGCCGAGAACATTGCTAGAGCTTCCTAACTGGAAAGCAACTGAGTTTAGGCAATTTCTATTATACACTGGTATTGTAGCTCTTAAAGATACAATTATTGATGACCAGTATTATGAGTTTTTATTACTCCACTGTGCCTACAGACTGCTGTGTTCCCAAAAACAAAGAGAATCTAATCTCGAAACTTCTCAACAAATGTTAAATCTATTTGTTGAGAATTTTCCTCGTGTTTTTGGTGAAAACAGTGTGTCCTACAATGTTCACGGCTTATTGCATGTAAGAGAAACTGCTAAACAGATCGGAGATCCGATTGCAGGCTCCTCTTACTCCTTTGAAAATTATTTGCAAACTCTTAAGCGATTTGTCCGTAAACCCACGCAAATATTGCAGCAAATTAATAGGAAAATAGTTGAAGATAGCCACATTGGGGGAAGAGAAGATAAAGTAGAGTTAGATAGAAATGTGCTTAAGTTAAAGGGATTTTCACTAAGTCATAGAAGGCCAGATAATTTTTTTATTACAATAGATAACACCCCAATTCAGATAGAATCTTTTGAGCAAGATTTAGAAGAAATCTTTATTTTAGGTAGAAGATTTTTAGACATTAGAAGTTTTTTTGAGCAGCCTTTGAACTCTTTGTCCCTAGGTATATGTTTAGTTAATTCAAAAATGGCAACAGAAGTAGAAAGATTTAATATTTCACAGTTTCATAGGAAAGCGGTAGGCCTGCCATATAAGGGGGGTTTGGTATTAGTACCATTTTTACATTTTTAATATAGATACAGCTAAGTTTTTTTTTTTATGTATTGCTACTTTTAAATATTTACATTTTTTTAAATAAATATATATGTGGAGGTGTTTAGTCCGTAGGCGTATTAAACGAATCGGGCATATCTAACGGGACGGCTCTTTAGATATCTTTGAAGATTCACCTACCCTGGTTCGAAAATCAAAAAAAAAAAAAAGTGTTTTTAAGTGATTTAAAATATTATACATATTATAAAATTCTATAACTAATAACCATTAACCGCTAACAACTAACCGCTAACCACTAACCAATAATTTCTTTAGAATGTCAGGATCAAATGGACAGCCCCCAAACAAAGTGAGGAAACTCAATTTTGCGACTAACCGTAAGTATCTTAATTAAATTAAAAAAACATAAAGTAATGCTTATAATTTTATTTAGACGATGAACCGGAAAATCCCTCAGGAACACGTAAGTTGAAAAATAGTCTAAGACAAATTACGAACAATGTTGTCATATTTTAAATAAATTTCCAATTTTAATTTTCTAGAATACACAGAGCTTCGTCGCGAAATAGACGGTTTGAGACGATATATTGAGGAGTTGGGGGAGCATTTAAAAACATCCCAAGAGAGTCTGGCAAAGGAGACGAAGGCCGAGATTGGGCTCCTCGCTGAAAAAGTGGGAACCCAAAACGCTTATTTGAGACAGATTCTTCAGCGAGGGGCCCAATCGACAGAGGCTCAGGGGTCTACCTTCCCCATATCTTCGCCTGAAGAAATGATGGCCCTCGATATGAAAATTTCGCCTGAAAATAGGCAGATTTATGTAAGTACAAGCTTATTAGCTAATACCATTTTTTTCAATAATATACTAATTTTCCTTTATTTGCAGATATCCAAAATGAAGGAATTGCTTCTCCAAGCCAATCTCTCCAAATCAATTAAAAAAGTTCTTGGAGAGGAAGTAATTTTAACGCACAACATCGAGGGTGTGTCAAAAAAACAGGCTTTAAAAGTGTATGCCTCGTTTTTCCCGGCTTTGTTGGGTAAATATTTTAAATGTTCTTTGAATTTTATTTAATTTTATTAATATTATTTTATTAAATGTTATTTCAGAAGCCATTTCACTGGTAGACTCGTCACAGCCGGCAGAAAAAGCACTATCGAAGGCTTTGCATTGCGTAAAGAACAGTGCAAACAAAAACAATGCAAACAAAATAAAAAAATTAGAAAATAAGGAAAATGTATTAGATATAAATTAGTAGTAGTAGTAATAATACAGCGGTGGCCAAAAGTATTTTAGCCCCATTTAAAGTTAGTTTTAGTCATATTTTGAATTTAGTAAATGTAAAGTTTGGCATGAACGGAAAGGTCTTTTGAATTCCTTTTGAATGATACCAAACTTTCCTTAGCTCGAGTTAAAGTAGGGAAAGTTTGGTATCATTCAAAAGGAATTCAAAAGACCTTTCCGTTCATGCCAAACTTTACATTTACTAAATTCAAAATATGACTAAAACTAACTTTAAATGGGGCTAAAATACTTTTGGCCACCGTTGTATATAATACAATAAATAAAATTTATAAATACGTATGTATTAATTTATTGTGTAAAATTATATAATTCCCTAACGAAAATGGCTTAGGAATCGTTAGGGAATCATTGGGGAATTTTTAGAAAAAATCATGGGAGATTCCCTAACGAAAATGGCTTACGAATCGTTAGGGAATCATTGGGGAATTTTTAGAAAAAATCATGGGAGATTCCCTAACGAAAATGGCTTAAGAATCGTTAGGGAATCCTTGGGGAATTTTCCGCAAAATTCATGGAAGATTCCCTAACGAAAATGGCTTAGGAATCGTTAGGGAATCATTGGGGAATTTTTAGAAAAATTCATTGGAGATTCCCTAACGAAAATGGCTTAAGAATCGTTAGGGAATCATTGGGGAATTTTCCGCAAAATTCATGGAAGATTCCCTATCGAAAATGGCTTAAGAATCGTTAGGGAATCATTGAGGATTTCTCGGCAGAGTTCCCCAAGGTTTCTCTCCCATGAAACGCAAGCGAATCACTGGTGAAAGTTCCCTTTTCGTCGATTGTATGAACTCTCAATGTTAAATTCACCAACGATTTTCATACAAAATCGTCAACGATTCACCAAGCATGGGGACACATTCACTAATGATTCACCAGACAATCGTTGATGAATGAAACTGAAGGGTTTGTATGGGAATGCCTGAGTATGTGTGTGAGGACTGATAGTAAAGAAAGCTGTAAACTTGTCTGCCCAGTGGTTATATCGTTTATGTATGCATATTGTATGTATATGTATATGTGTGGACAAAGAGTAAAGCGATTAAAAGTTTCTTGGCTCCAAATGCCGGCCGGCAAGTTGTCAATCTAAATTTCAAAGCTATTTCTTGTCTCGTAGAACACTAGAAGAGAGTCTTATCAACAACATACATAAGCAACATAAGCACAAAACAAGCTATTTAATTGAGTCGCATTTCGGGTTGTGCGATAAGGAGTACATTAATTGTGCCCAGTGATAAGGACCGAACTAACAACTAATTTCTCAAACATTTTTTTTTGGAAGTTGTTAGCATTTTGATAAAAGGGCGCAATTACTTGCTCAAGAAGTTTGTGACGTGTCTTTAAAAACGTATTACATCTTGCTTTTTTTCTAGGTGTGGACACTGCAAGCGCTTGAAGCCTGAATATGCCAAGGCAGCTGAGCTAGTCAAGGATGACGATCCACCAATTAAATTGGCCAAGGTAAGCCTTAATCCGTTAGTAACCCAAGGATATATACTTAAAGTCTATTGTTTACACAGGTTGACTGTACCGAGGCTGGCAAAGATATTTGCAGCAAATTCTCGGTCAATGGATATCCAACACTGAAGATCTTCCGACAGGATGAGGTGTCGCAGGATTACAATGGACCACGTGAGGCTGTTGGTATTGTCAAGTACATGCGCGCTCAGGTGGGACCTGCTTCCAAGCATGTGCGCAGCGTTGAGGAGCTTACCAAATTCCTGGACACCAAGGATACCACAATCTTTGGCTACTTCAGCGATATTGACTCGAAATTGGCCAAGACCTTCCTGAAGTTCGCTGACAAGAACCGCGAGAAATATCGTTTTGGACACAGCGACGACAAGGATGTGTTAAAGCAACAAGACGAAACGTAAGCAAGATTCAAGCATTTGCATCATTTATCGTTTCACATATATATTTTTAAAGTTAATAAATAGTTTGTAATTCCTCATTATTACCATTGCAAAGTTCACACCATTTCCCATAAGCTCCACAATTTCTGGCTACAATTGTATTGTGGAATATGCTCGGTCATATCTTCCCTAGATCTATTTACACTGCTTTTAATTACACCAAACTTGTCTTTTTATCTTCCACACAGAGATAAGATTGTTCTCATCCGCGCACCACATTTGAGCAATAAATTTGAGGCTTCCACAGTTAAGTTTGAGGGTAGCTCCGAGTCTGATTTGACCACTTTCATCAAGGAGAATTAGTAAGTTCAATTTCGTAGTACTCCACGATATTGGTTAGCTAACTATTTGCTTTGTAGTCATGGTTTGGTTGGTCATCGCACACAAGATACATCCCGCGACTTCCAGAATCCGCTGATTACCGCTTACTATAGCGTCGATTACCAGAAGAACCCCAAGGGCACCAACTACTGGCGTAACCGCGTGCTCAAGGTGGCCAAGGAATTCGTTGGCCAACTGAACTTTGCCATCAGCTCCAAGGATGATTTCCAGCATGAATTGAACGAGTTTGGTTATGATTTCGTCGGTGACAAGCCCGTCATTTTGGCCCGTGATGCCAAGAATCTTAAGTATGCGCTGAAGGAGGAGTTCTCCGTTGACAGTCTGAATGACTTTGTTGAGAAATTGCTGGCCAACGAATTGGAGCCTTACATCAAGAGCGAACCGGTGCCCGAATCAAACGATACACCAGTCAAGGTGGCTGTTGCCAAGAACTTTGACGAGGTTGTCATCAACAACGGCAAAGATACGCTGGTCGAGTTCTATGCCCCATGGTGTGGTCACTGCAAAAAACTGACTCCCATCTACGAGGAGCTGGCTGAGAAGCTGCAAAACGAAGATGTGGCCATTGTGAAAATGGATGCCACTGCCAATGATGTGCCACCAGAGTTCAATGTGCGCGGCTTCCCAACGCTCTTCTGGCTTCCCAAGGATTCCAAGAACAAGCCCGTCAGCTACAACGGTGGTCGCGAGCTCGATGATTTCATCAAGTACATCGCCAAGGAGGCGACCACGGAACTGAAGGGCTATGACCGCAGCGCCAAGCCCAAGAAGACCGAGCTGTAAGCCAACACGCAGCTGCGTACATTTAATTAGCCTGTAACTAATTAGCATTTCCATATTTTTGTAAAATCGAATGCATTCTCAGAACACGAAACAAATGTAAACAAACATGTATTAAATTATTTAATAGTGTGATTTCTTGAAATTCAATTAATGCTGTCAATAAACATAAATATAACTCTCTTCTTATCAATATACGTATGTATATGTTAATAGGCTTCATTTCTAAATTCAATTTAGATGTTCCGTTGGACATGATCCGAAAACCAGTCGGGTATGAACGAATGCTGGTTACGATCCTCGGCAACTTTGTAGCTGATGATTCCGTTTTTCGCGTCGTATTCAAACATATAAACGACACTGGCGCTGTCTACGCTCGCCATTAATTTGATGATTGCTTCCAAGAAACGTGCTAAAAAATTGGCACACACATTGGCAGACCAATAGTTTTTCTAGATTTTTTTAAGATAACAATTATTGTTAATAGTAGGCACTTAAGGACTGATCACTTACACATTCTTCATAGAGCTCGCGGATCATTATGGGTTTGATTCGCTGCACTATAGCCTTACTATCATAATGGGCTAAGTAAAGTTTCTGGATGCCAACTAAGAAGCTCTGCGCCCACCATTTAAGAACGATTGTGCGATTGTAGACCAGCCATTCGTTACGGTTCATTGTATCCAATCGCAGCTGAAGATCAACATAGTTGCTAAGATAAGAAGCCATGAGACATAGGACTTAAACTTAATTATAGATTAATAGACTCACAATTGATCTGAAGAT
The DNA here is from genome assembly GCA_037043495.1 of Drosophila recens. NCBI lineage: Eukaryota > Metazoa > Arthropoda > Insecta > Diptera > Drosophilidae > Drosophila > Drosophila recens. The sequence continues at coordinate 28,983 of JBAMBJ010002514.1, forward strand.
TGCTCGGCTAAAACTGGAGCATCAAATAACACCCGTATGCCAGTGATGGTCATAGAAAATACACCATAGTATCGGCCACAATCCTTTTCTTGCTGACCTGCTTCGGTTTGCCCAACGTTGTCAACTGAAATACAATATCATGTCAGTTAGAGATTAAGATATAATTAGTGTAAGGATTTAATTACCCGTTGGCTTCAGACAGTGCTGTCGCAACTTCTTCATCCATATGGCTTTTTTCAGTTGCTCATGGTCGAAACGTGGTACTCCAAACGCATTGTCTTGCACCTGACACATGTATATGGTATTCCGATACCTGCTTGCGGCTATTGTCCAGTTGTTCTTGTCGTCGTACGGAGCGCACATGAGCAACTCCAACACCGTCCTAGAGCAGACGAAATCATGGTCTAGAAGCGTGTGTAATTTATCCTTCATGGATCGCAAGAAGAAAAACATATTATCCAAGTATATTGAACTTGTGCAGAATTCCATAACATCTTCCTGGGGCGTGTACTCAGTTGCGTTCAACGAAATCGGGCACGTGACTAGCGACAGTTCGTCTATGAAACGCATTCGGGAGCCCGAGTTTTCGAAAATACCCTCTGGGGACAAACCGTATTCCCCCTTAAAAACTGGTTGTTTTACATTGGGAAACAGCAAGTTTTCACTCGAACTTTGGCGTACTTTGATGTTTAACGTTTTCTTAGAAGAATACATCTTGCTTTTAATAATTTAAAAAATGCTTTTAAAATGGCCGGCGAAGCCGTTATTTGCGAAACTGTTCTTCTACACTAGCCGTTCATTCGCCCCGAAAATGTAAACAAACGAATGCGTGTGCAACTGAATGGACATTTTTTGGCATTTTTATGTTCTTCACAAGCAGTCACACTGTAGTGTTGGGTAAATATTGCTCATTTAGGTGAACATGTTCACTTGTTCTTTTTTTCTAGGTGAGTCAACTCACTCAGATCGCTCACTTGTTCAGTAGCTCAGTGGCTCACTGCTCTAAATTCCTCCCTCAACAAATCAAATATTTCATACATATTAAATTACAGGTACATAACATTAAGATAACACAATTAAAAATAAAATAATGATAATATATTCCCTTCATAACAAACAACCAAATTAAAAAGTGAAATAATGAAAGTATTTATTTCCCTACACTTCTTTATACTTTTCTATAAAATGAGCTTACGAATGCAAAGTGCCCTGTCAAAATTCAGAGCGCAAAGGAAATGACGAATAAGAACATTTGGGCGATAAGTCAAAGCAGAACAACTGAACAAGGATGAACAACTGAACAAAAAAGAGCAAAACAGAGCAACTAAACAAGACTGAGCAACTGAGCAAGTGAGCACAAAAAAGAGTAATTTGGAAGGAACATGTTCACTTGCTCACTTCAGGGAGCAACTCTTTTTTGTTCACTCACTCATGAGCAACCCAACACTATCACACTGCTACCGGGAACTGCACGTGTTTTAAAAACTCGCATTGTTGATACGTCTTTTGGAATTACAGTGCGTTAAATTATAGTTTTAATGCACCCTAAGACAACGCTATGAACGTAAACATCAACAAGCTGCGGCGCAGTGCGCAACAATTATTACAACTAACTGCCAGTCAGCCACAGGATGATGTGTTCGTTTTAAACTTGCACAAGTTTCTGAAGAAGAAAGTAAGTGGATCACATTTTTAGTAGCACGTTAACAATTTATAACACCTATACATAATGTTTAAAGCGATACGTGGAACAAGATGTGGAGCGACTCTTTGGCAGCCTTAGTCAGCAGCTAACGGTGTCTGGCTACACCGTGCCCTTGGCCGTGAGCTTCGAGGAGCAATTGTTGCTGCTGCTAACCATGTCACTGCGGTGCGATGTTGCGGAGCAGATTCAGCAATATAGACTAGAGTGCATTGCTTTGGCCAAGCTGTTGCACCTGTCGGTCGATGCCAAAAGGTGAGTCGTTAGTTTCCTGTGCTGGATGTAAATAACACATGATATACTCAACTAGATTTGCCAAGGGATATTTTCGCCACAAGCCAGCGCCGTTCGAGGTGTCTCCGAGTGTGAACCCCAATAAAAAGGCGAAGAAAGCACACACAAATGGCTCTGTTGATTTGAAGGAAAGCGAATCAAATTTGGAAATCGTTCAATGCTGCTACCAGTTGCTAAAAAGTGATGCATCCTATTACAGGGAACTGTGGGATTGGTCACATTTTTTAACCAATTATACCCATCAAAATTCCAACTGTCAGCTGACGCGCCTTTATTGCAATCACATAATGGCCATGCTGACTGATATGACCGCCACACAGCTACATCAGCTGAATTCTCAGCTACCTTCGCAGGTGCATATGAAATTTGAAGAACAACAGAGGCAACCCTCGTTCATTAAGTGCGAAGATTTGCCAGAGCTGCCAGAACAGCAATTGACAATTAAGCTCGAGAAGGCCAACCAAACAGTTACCAACATCGAAGGCGTTCTCCTACCCATATTCAACAAGGACAATCAGAATTTCTATGCCGAATCCGATGGATGTTATGATCGGATTGTGAAAGTGGACTCAACCATTGTCAATCTGAGAAGTATTGCGTTGGGCGTGGCGGCTGCAAAACCCATTTGTCTGTCCGGACCCGTTGGATGCGGAAAGACCACACTGATTGAGTATATGGCCCGTAAGACTGGACGTATTTGTCCAAAACAGAAAGAGATTGAAACACGTGATAAGGCAAAAGAAGTCGATGAATTGCTTAAACCAAAAAAGAAACCGAAATCAGCTAAAAATGCTGGTGAAAAACGAAAAATTGCTGAATTGCCCATGGAAGATCTGATGGATCTGGAGAATGCAGATGCACTTGCGCAAAGAAATGGATTTTTACGCATACAGTTGGGTGATCAGACGGATAGTAAGATGCTGCTGGGACAATATCGTTGCACAGATGTGCCCGGCGAGTTTGTTTGGTTGCCCGGAGTGCTGACACAGGTAAGCTAATTAGATTAGATCAGATTAGAGCACAGTCATTTATCATTTAATGTATTTCTAATAGGCTGTCATGCATGGATATTGGCTACTATTAGAGGATCTGGACGCAGCCACACAGGACACATTTACGATATTGAGCAGCCTATTGGAGCGCAATTATTTGAGCGTGCCTGGATTTCGGGACTGCGTTAAGATCGAACCAGGCTTTCAGCTGTTTGTAACAGTGCGGTAAGTTAACTCACAGATCAACGAACTAAAATAAATATAATTGATTAACTTGTAATTATTTTACACAGCACCAACAAATCATCAAGCAATTCCAGCCAGAAATCTCTGTACTCGTTGCTAGAGAAATATCTGTATACCATCAACATTTTGCCACTTTCCCGTAATGAGCTGTGCAAAGTGGTGAGCACCAACTATTCCAAGCTCGCAACTATCGCCAATCGCATTGTGGATGTCTTCTTGACCTTCTCCAGCGGGAACCACACATCAGCTGACAACCTACGGCAACAGGAGAGCAACGATAAGGCGGACACCACTGAAAACTATGTGGCCCTGCCGTTTGAACAGGTGACACTTTCGTCCATGCCGAACTCGGGGCGTCTAGTGTCCACACGCGATCTCGTCAAGCTGTGCCAGCGTGCTAGTGCTCAGTTTTCGGTAACTAGTGCGGAATGTGCCTACTTTGTCTTCCAAAATGCCGTCGATGTCTTCTGTTCGTATCTGCCACAGAGCAGGGAAAAGACGGCGTTGATCACCAACATTGGTGCCAAGCTGGGAATCATTCGATCACGATGCGAGCATTTTGCAAATGATTACAAGCCCGATGTGGAGTTTGGCAAGGAACGCTTCAAAATTGGACGAGCATCGCTGCCAGCAAAGTTGGCGGAAGAGGAGACTGTCCAAGACCAAAGCGCAACAAAGAGACAGAAACTGACCATACAAACAAAGAAAGTAATTCCCAAGCCATCAGCCCAGCGTGCCACCTTCTCGTTTACGCGCCTGGCGAGCTGCATTCTGGAGCGTATTGCAGTCTGTGTGAGCCACTCGGAGCCAGTGCTGCTGGTTGGCGAGACAGGAGTGGGAAAAACCTCGTCGGTGCAGTATCTGGCTGAACGAACAGAGCATAAACTGGTGGCTATTAACATGAACAACCAATCTGATGTTTCCGATCTCGTTGGTGGATTTAAGCCCGTGGAACTTAACTATGTGCTTGCTCCTTTGCGCTACGAGTTCGAGCATCTGTTCAGTGAAACCTTCAATGCGGAAAAGAATCAACAATTCCTGTTGATTTTTGCGACACATTTCAACAATGGACGCCACAGCGTCATCATACGCACCATGCTCAATGTGTGTAATGGAATGTTCACCAAGGCGGAGCACAAGCATAATCCCTTGCTGCCTCGCTGGCAGACACTACGGGAGAAGCTTCAGCGACTACAAACGCAGCTGGATAAGAGCATCAATATATCATTTGCCTTTATCCCCGGCTCTCTGGTGAATAGCATCAGCAATGGAGATTGGGTGCTGCTGGACGAGATAAATTTGGCATCGGCTGAGACTCTGGAGTGCCTCTCTACCATATTGGAGCCGGAGGGATCTGTGGTGTTGCTGGAACGTGGTGACTTTATGCCGGTTAAGCGTCATCCGGATTTCCGCATATTCGCCTGTATGAATCCCAACACGGATATTGGCAAAAAGGATTTGCCTGTTGGCATACGCAATCGATTCACCGAATTCTTTGTGGACGAGCTGACCACAGATGCGGACTTGAGTCTTCTGGTGGGTGACTACCTGGCCAACACGGGCATTCAGCGTAAATCTGTGCACAGCATTGTCCAGCTGTACAAGTCCTTGCGACGTCTCTCCGAGCTGCAGCTCAACGATGGCCTCGGCAATCGTCCCGTGTATTCGCTGCGTACTCTCTGCCGCAGTTTGAGGATTTGCGCCAGAAACTTGTGCGGTTCGATTGAGCGTAATCTGTACGAGAGCTTCTGTTTGAGTTTCCTCACTCAGCTGGATCCGGAATCGCACCAGCTGGTGTTGTTGCTCATCCGGGATGCCCTGCTGCACAATGCCAAGGCTGTGCTGAATCAATCTCTGCCGCAGCTAGGTGAGAACTACCTGCAATTCGAGGGATACTGGATACAGCTAGGCGATCTCGAGCAGCAATCCTGCGATCACTACATCCTTACGACCAGCGTCAAGAAGAATCTACATGATTTGGCCCGCATCATTTCGATTGGCAAGCTGCCCATATTGCTCCAGGGTCCCACAAGTGCCGGCAAGACCAGTTTGATTGATTATGTGGCCCGGCGAAGTGGAAATCGTTGTCTTCGCATCAACAATCACGAGCACACGGATCTCCAGGAGTATATTGGCACCTATGCAGCCGACGTGACCGGCAAACTGAGCTTCCGCGAAGGCGTCTTGGTCCAGGCCATGCGTCATGGCTACTGGATCATATTGGATGAGCTGAATTTGGCCTCAACGGATATTCTCGAAGCCCTCAATCGTGTTCTGGACGACAATCGCGAGCTGTACATCGCGGAGACCCAAACTCTGGTCAAGGCTCATCCCAATTTCATGCTGTTTGCCACACAGAATCCTCCAGGACTCTATGGTGGAAGGAAGACGTTGTCGCGCGCCTTTAAGAATCGTTTCATTGAGCTGCACTTTGCGGATATTCCACGCACAGAGCTGGAGACTATATTGGAGCAGCGCTGCTTGATACCCGCCTCCTATGCCCGCAAGATGGTGCAGTGCATGACCCAACTGCAGCAGCATCGCAGGAATACTTCCAAGCAAGTGTTCACCCTGCGAGATCTCTTCCGATGGGGCAATCGTTACACCCTGGCGGACAAGTCACTGCAGCAGGATTCCAAGTATGATTGGAATCAGCATCTGATCGAGGAGGGTTATCTGGTGCTCTCAGCCAAGGTGCGCACAACCGAGGAGCTGCATCTCATTGAACAGACGCTGTATGGCAACTTCAAGAAACGCGTTGACCTGGAGCTGCTCTTTGACATCCACACGAAGCGGGAGAGTTCCGCCGTCAGTCGAAAGATCCTCGATGCCATACGCAGCTTCAAGCAGCGGGAGGACATCGTTTGGACACGGAACATGACCCGGATGGCGGTGCTAACCGCCAAGGCGTTGCAGTTTGATGAGCCCGTGCTCCTCGTAGGTCCAACTGGCTGTGGCAAGACTACAGTCTGCCAGCTGCTCGCAAGTATTGCCAATGTGCGTCTTCGCATCCTCAACTGTCATATGCACACGGAGGGAGCAGACTTTCTGGGTGGACTGCGTCCCTGTCGTAGCCAGGAAAATGAAACGCAGAAACTCTTTGAGTGGGCCGACGGACCGCTCATCTATGCCATGCAGGAAGGTTCCTATTTCATGGCCGATGAAATCTCCCTGGCTGAGGATTCAGTGCTGGAGCGGCTCAATTGCATACTGGAACCGGAACGTAGTGTTCTCCTAGCGGAGAAGGGCGGCGTTGTGGAGGAGGATGTGGAATCTGATAATTTAAGCAGGGACTTTGTGGTGCAGGCCAAGACAGGCTTCCAGTTCTTGGCCACAATGAATCCAGGTGGCGATTTCGGCAAGAAGGAACTGTCGCCAGCTCTAAGGAATCGCTTCACGGAGGTCTGGTGTGTGCCCTCGGATAATAAATCGGATCTCATTGAGATTGCCTACAACTGTATGCATCGTGGTGTCTCCGATCACATTGAAGGCTCCTTGAAGGATACCCACAAAATAGCCGAGTATCTGGTTGAAATCGTGCTCTTCATACGCGACTCCAATGAGAAGTTCAAGTTCTCGGTGCGCGACATTCTGGCCTGGGCCAACTACATGGTCAGCAATGCGCAACTCACATTTGCCGAGCAGGCCATCTTTGGGCTGGAGACCATATTTCTGGATGCCTTGGAAATGCTGCCACACGAGTCGTTAACCCAGATCGAAGCCCTCAAGTCCACGATCATCGACTACGCCATCAAAAAAGCAGCCGAGATACTCAACGAACACTTTGACCTGTCGTATGTGGCCCAGAAACGTGGCCAGCAGGTGGAACTGGATGAGAAGCGCTTTGGCATTCGTCCCTTTTTCATTGCCGTCAATCCGGAACGACTGACGCCCGCCAATGCGGATTTCCTTTTCGATGCGCCGACCACGAAACAGAATCTGTTTCGCCTCCTGTCCGCATTGTCGCTGCAGAAGCCAGTGCTCCTGGAGGGACCACCGGGAGTGGGCAAGACATCGATTGTGGAGAGCATTGCGCATGCTATTGGCTATCAGATCGTGCGCATCAATTTGTGCGAGCACACCGATTTGGCCGATCTCTTTGGCACCGATCTGCCGGCTGAGGATAATCTCCTGGAGCGCGTCGAGGCCCAGAGTCAGCTGGGCAGCTTTGTGTGGCGCGATGGTCCCTTGTTGGCCGCCCTGAAGGCGCCAAACACTTGGATACTGCTCGACGAGCTCAATCTGGCACCACAGTCTGTCCTCGAGGGTCTCAATGCAGTGCTCGATCATCGTGGCGAGGTCTACATTCCGGAACTCAACAAGAGCTTCCAGTTGACAGACTCCACGCGTATTTTCGCCTGCCAGAATCCATTGAAACAAGGCGGTGGACGCAAAGGGTTGCCGCAATCGTTCCTCAATCGCTTCAACAAGGTTTATCTCCGCAAGCTGAGCACCGAGGATCTGCTGCACGTGGTGAATGTCAAGTACGCTGATTACTTTGAGCAGCTCAGCCAACACTTTAGTTCCCTGCTGCAGGCTGAACAGCTGCCAAAGGGCAATCTCTTTGAGATCCACAATGGTCAGGGAGATGGAGACACAATTAGCTTCGATTTGGCTGCCCGCTTGGTGCGTTTCTCGGAGCATCTGGATCGCGGTGTGGCCACCATGGAGTTTGGCTACAAGGGTGGCCCTTATGAGTTCAATTTGCGTGATATTCTTCGCTGGTGTGATCTCCTCCATAATCCAGAGACCGGCTACCTAATGCTGCCTGGAGCGGCAAGCTTCCAAGTTGCCTTCCAGGACTTTCTGCTGACGCTCTACGAGCGCATGCAGCTCGTCTACTATCAGAGGATGCGCTGCGACCAGGACAAGCTGTACATACGGAATGCCTTTGCAAGTGTCTTCAATTGCAACGCCGAGCAGTTGAATTCCATTGCCGAGGATGTGGCTCTTTATTGGACTGCCGACAAGATCTATCTGAATGATGTGGCCCTGCAGCGGGAACAGGTTGCTCTCGGCGCAGCGCAGCGTCAGGAGCAGGCACCTCTACTGCTGTCCACCCAGCGACAGTTGCTCAAGCAAATCGTGGAAACGGTGCACATGGAGAAGCCACTGTTGCTCTGTGGCGCCACCGACAGTGGCAAGACCAAGCTGATCGATGCTCTGTGCGTGCTCTCAAACCGTGTCTGCAACTCGGACACCATTGATGACTCCGTCACAGGCAGTTTTCAACAGGTAAACTAGATCACATGACTCTTCTGGCAAACACTAAACTTTTCTCTCTTCTCCTTAGATTGATCTCAACCGTCATCTGGAGGAAATATATAAAAATGTGCAGGCTCTGGTCTTTGGAGTTGTTCAGCAAGCTTTTCTACAGAACATGGAATCAACGTTTGTCCAGCACCTTTGGGGAACTTGGAGCAAGTACAATCAATTGGTTCAACTGACCACAGGTGAGTAACTGTTGAATTCCCTAAAAAAACTATTATTGAAAATACAGAAATGGGAAAAAAGTTAGGAACGCAGATTTGTCGTAAGGAAATACCAATTTAAAAATTAAAATAAGGTTAAACGTAAAAAATGAGGTAATATTGGAAATCGATGGATTTTCAAAATAAATTTTTAATTTTTTTTACTAATCTTTAAATCAAAATATTTTTTTGTAAAAAATCGGGGGAAAAGTTGAAAAGTAGACTTTTTTTAAATTCAAAATTTGCAATGAGTACTTAATGGGTTAAGGAAAGTTTTGCATCATGCAAACGGAACTAAAACGAACTTTCCAAATATATTTTTTTACTGTGAAGACTTGATTTACATAGCTGTTAAAGTAAAAAAAGGGTGAACGAATAAATGTTGGTCTGAGTGTATGGGACTAATTGAAATGAAAGTTAAACAAGAGTCAATAAATATTATTATTAAAATATTATTGAAGTATATATTCATAATTTATGTACTCTGATCTGTTTCTTAATCTTATATGAATTTCTTAGCTTAGAGGTTCATTTTGTATTTTTTTTTTTTTAAGATCATTTTTGTCTCTGTTTTTGTAGTTCCTTCAGAAATATTAGGAATTTGCAAGATTCTTATTATGCCCTTGTTAATTCCCCATTTTTATTTGCAGAATCCCACAGCGTTGCCGAGGAGTTGCAATTGTTTGAGAAGCGCCTGTCTGCCCTTGAAGACATTATCAGCAAATTGTGGGACACACCAGAGAAGTGTCGCGTCGCTTTGTTCCAGCAGCTGCCACAGAACAAATCGCAGCTCTCCCTTCTGCAGGCATACATCAAATCCGCGGACTCCCTCAACACTGGTGGCTCCTTTGAGTGGGTGGATTCCCGCATTGTGACATCGTTGAAGTGCGGCCAATACATATTGCTGGAGCACGTGAATCTGTGCTCTTCGGCTGTCCTGGATCGTCTTAATCCCGTTTTTGAGCCTAATGGCAGTCTGCTGATTGCAGAGAAGGGCATCAGTGCCCAGGATAGCGCCGAAGTGGTCCATAAATCGCCCAATTTCAGAGCCTTTCTCACCGTTGATCCCAAGAATGGGGAACTGTCACGCGCCATGCGTAACCGTTGTGTGGAATTATCGTTGTCCGTGTCCAAGGATGCCTACAGTATTGACGATATGCGTGCCATTGTCCATGGTCAGGGAGTGCATCGGATTGAGGCGATCAACTGCCTGCTGGCCATTCATCGCAACATCAGTCAACTGACTGAGTTCAATGCCTACACCATATCGCATCTGACCCAGCTGGCGTTCCTCAGCGCCGCTTACAAGCACATTGGATACGACTTGAAGCGAGCCATCTACGTGGCTGCCATGGAGGTGTATGTGTACTCGGCCAACATGGATCTAATGGGCTTCGGACTGTCCTACTATCAGAACAAGCTGCGCGAGGTTGTGCTGGCACAAACGGAAGCTTACGTGGAAGCGGCAGATGGACTGCAGCAGGAGGATTATCTGAGTGATGTTATACTCTGCACCGATGATCTGAATACCTTGACGCTCATTAAGCTGCAGGCAGCGGCATTGAAGCTACTGCTGCAGTCGCCAACTGACGAGAAGGTGCCCCAGGAGCAGTTGGCGTCGTTGTTCCAGTCCATGGAATCGCTCAACTTGAGTCATCTTAATGTCCAGCAACTAAGTCGTTACTTCGTCTACATGATGTACGAGGTGTGCGCTTTTGGCGACCTTCAAATGAGGCATCTCTACCTGCAACAATGGCTCATCCATCAGCCAGAACTGCAGCAGTTGTCCTCAAGTCTGTTTGATTGCTTGCGCCAGCAGGGCCAAAGATTCCACATGACTTTAGTTGATTTACCCTGGCACAGAAGACTGTTCCCCCGTCTGCGGGACTATGCAAGGATTCCTCAGCCCGACGATGCTGCGGATGATAGTGCCTTAGCGCTAAGTGCATCTTTGTGGGCGCAGCTGCTGTTGGAGAAGATTCCCAGAAGATCTGTGACCAAGCTGCAGCAATTGGATGCTTTGCAATACTCTCAGGCATTGCTGGACCAGAAGATAACTGAGAAATACAGCAACGACTTTCTCATCCATCTCTCTACATTCCTCGATGGCTTGCAACAGTCGCTGCAACAGCATTTGGGCTCAGCCAAGTTCGAGCTCTCGCAATATGCCAAATTCCTGACCAAATTCTATTGGTTCAATCGTCTTCTGGCCACATCGCAGCAGAAACTGCTGCAGGACAACGAGTTGCATGCTCCCTTGATGCACAAACTGGTGCTGCACTTCAAGTGGCTGGAGAAACACTTGCTAGCCGCAATCCTGGAGGCCTGGCCCGATTTCCTCAACACTCATCAAGCTCTTAGTGCCAGCTTGGAGCAGCTGAGCAACTACGTGCAGGAGACCAAGCGACCTTTCAATGCGTCCAGCAAAATTTACTCCAAGCAATTCACACAATTCCAACCCTATTATCTGGAGCAACAGGTAAGTGGAGGACAGCTTTGTTTTTGGCACAAACAAAATGAGCAGATAATCGACAAACTTTGTTTATTAAGTACTGATAATAAGGAATGTGGGAAAGAGTTATTTGGCTAATGCAACAGAGCTTAAGCTCAAACAATTTTGTATTAAATAGTAAACGAAAATGTAAATTTAATGCAGAATTAAGTTTCTTATTAAGTTGCAAACTTTCAAAACTTTTCCTATTTTCAAGTGGAGTGACATTTCGATTATGGTTTGGCCTCTAAATTCATTCTGCATTTAAATCATAGGATTCTGCTTTGTCGTCTAAGCATCCTAACATTTATTAACTCCTCATGCTAGAATGAACTTTACTTAGTTCTTTAAATTAACATCGACTAAAGTACTTGATTTTACAATGTATTTTTCAGGGACCGCAAATAATGATTTTTGAAATTTTTTCACAAAAAAATCAATGGCCGTGTTCACCAGAACTAATCAATCAGTAATCAGGTATCAGAAATCAAAAAATTGTTGATGGGCTTCTGGTGAACGCTCTGATGAAATTTTGGGGCAAAATCAAAGTTGTCATTTCTTTTTTTGTCAAAGGTGTTAATATTTATTTACAAAATTCAAAACAATTTGGCGCAAAATGCTTAATGAAATGGGAATGAGCACAGCATAAGACCAGATTTAAAATAATAGATGATATGTTGCATTAATAAATCATTAAGCCAATATTGTATAAGCATTTAATATTTTATATGAAAAAGTTTAAAGCACTTTTCATAACCATATTCCTTAAAAAAACGCAGATTCCAATGTCTTCTTTGCATTTTTTTTTAAGAATACCAAATTAATATAAATATAGTGGTATCCTTATTAGTTTTGTGCTATTTATTTTTAAATCTTGTGTTCTGTTGATTACGATTTGTTGTATCGATAACAAAGCATCACAATCACAGGATTTCAGCGTACTATTTTGGTGATGAAATTTTCAGTCATCATAATCACAAAATTTGAAATCATGATTGCTAATCACTGCCGTTCACCAGAATAATCATAAAAATTTCATCGATATTCTGTTGTCGATTTGTTCTGGTGAACACGGCCAATGACTAGAATACATATGTATACTAAAAAATAATGGCCGTGTTCACCAGAACAAATCGACAACAGAACATCGATGAAATTTGTATGATTATTCTGGTGAACGGCAGTGATTAGCAATCATGATTTCAAAATTTTGTGATTATGATGACTGAAAATTCATCACCAAAATAGTGCGCTGAAATTCTGTGATTGTGATGCATTGTTATCGATACAACAAATCGTAATCAACAGAGCACTAGATTTGAAAATAAATAGGACAATATTTATAAGGAAACCACTTTATAAATATAAATTTGGTCTTCTAAAAAAAAATGCAAAGAAGACGTTGAAGTCTGCGTATTTTTAAGAAATACGGTTAAGAAAAGTGCTTTAAACTTTCTCATATAAAATATTAAATTCGCATACAATATTGGCTTAGTTATTGATTAATGCAACATATCATCTATTATTTTAAATCTGGTCTTTTGCTGTGTTCATTCCCATTTCATTAAGCATTGGGCGCCAAATTGTTTTGAATTCTTTAAATAATTATTAACACCTTTGACAAAAAAAGAAATGACAACTTTGATTTTGCCCCAAAATTTCATCAAAGCGTTCACCAGAAGCCCATCGACAATTTTTTGATTTCTGATACATGATTACTGATTGATTAGTTCTGGTGAACACGGCCAATGATAATGATTAAATTTCAGCGAAAAAATAAAACTCACAAGTAATCATTGGCCGCGTTCACCAGAACTAATCAATCAGTAATCATGTATTTTGCTTGTTCGGTAACAAAGCATCACAATCAGAAAATTTCAGCGTACTATTTTGATGATGAATTTTCAGTCATCATAATCACAAAATTTGAAATCATGATTGCTAATGACTGCATTTCACCAGAATAATCATGCAAATTTGATCGATTTTCTGTTGTCGATTTGTTCTGGGGAACACGGCCATTATTTATGATTTTTATTTTTTTCGCTCAAATAAAACTCACTTTAAATTCTTGGCTTTTGTGTAGGATTTTCACCCAGCATTTCTGCATATCCCTTTAGAAGAAACCCAGGGGACCCATGAAACGCAAAGACAAATCTTTAAAATGATTACGTTATCCTTTTTAAAAGTGGGTTTTGTTTTGAAGATTAATCCTTAAAAATCTTTAAATAATCATTACTATGTAATTTTTATAATAAACCTCATCATGATTACGGTCCCTGGTATTTTTACATTTCGGAATAATATTATTAATCATCTTCCAAAACTCCATTACAGGTTGGGCTGTTTGAAAAGACCGAGCAGCTGCAGCAGTTACTGAACGTGGTTCCCCTTTATGGTGGCATGGACAGTCAGTTGTGGTTAAACAAGTGGTTGGCACTTTACTCGGATGAGGCAAACAAGTGGCGAGCGTTCCTTCGAACCCACACCGAGAGCTTCCATCTCAAGCAGTTCGAACTGGGTGCTGCCATGTGTGAGAGTGAACTGAAGACATCCCTTCTCAGACTGCAAGCGGAGCTAAAGGAAAGACAAAACAAAGATGACCGCGCCTTGGACTTGGACATAGATCTGAACCAACTCAGGCTGCAATTGGCGGGCGGAAAGCAAGAGGAGAACGATGAGCATCAGGTTGATGTGGATGCAACTCAGTTGAAGGTCTATCAACTGTTAGTGCCGGCTCTGCGGGAATATTTCATGGGTCGAGTGCTGGGCAGATCACTAAGCGGGGATTTTGAGGAGCAGCTGAATCAGGATTACAGTGAGCAGTTGATCACGCTCAATGGCCATCTGTGGAGATGTCTCAACACGCTCAACAGCTCGACGCATGCCAAGATCATGTCGGCACATAAGGAACTCCAGCAAGTGGATGATTTTGAGTCGCTGCTGGAGCAGCTCAATGGCAGCAGCTGCTACAAGGGATTGCGGAGCTATCAGCGTCAGTATCTGAATGCCCTGCAGTGTTATCAGCTCGAGAATCTGGCCACTCGCATTGATTGCGCTCAGCCGCCGTCGGAGTTGGAGCTGTCGAGTCGGTACAGCTATCAGGGTCCGCCTTTGACCACGGCACTGCTGGCCCTGATCTTCCAGGCAAATGGACAATTGTTGTCGGTGCCACTCAGTGAGCTGCAGCCGTGGCGTCAGTCGCTGCGGGAGACGCGCCAGTTGCTCTGGCAAAATGCGGAGCTGGTCAGTCGTCGACATTGTCCAGAGCTCAACAATCGCCAGCTGGCTAAGCAGAACGCAAGTCAACTGCTCCGGGAACTGGAATATGTATCGCGAATGGAACGACACTTGCCACAAACGGATGCGGGCTTCGAGAGCTGCATAGCGGACTTGCAGCAGACGCTGGAGCGCATGCAACTGGACAATGAGCGACCGATGGAATGCGCCTTTGATGCTGCACTGGCCACCACGTTGATTGGCGCCCTGGAGCTGTGTGTGCTGACACACGCGCCGTTGATTGATCCCGTCGAGAAGAATCGCCTGAAGAATCTATACATAGCCGAGGATATTGATTGCCTAAGTCATTTGACTGCAGCCTACGATTTCATGAAGATCATCATGAAGTACAAGCATTTCGGCCAGCAAATCTATGTCCAGCTCCAGCAGCAACTGTTGCTGGCGCGTCAGCAGCAGGAGCAACTTAACCAGAAGCTGGCACTGCGTCCAGAGCAATGTCTGTATGCTGCTCTAGTCCAGGATCTGACACACTTCCTGAAATCGAATTGCGACTGTGCATCGCTCCACAAAATAATCACGGCAATTCGAGAGAACTGGCTGCACTTTGTGGGTCCCCAGGTGGCCAACGAATCGCAGCTGAAGAGTGGAAATGAGCTGCTCAACAAGCTGGAACTTTGGCTGGCAAATGCCCAGAGATTTGTCCACCATACTCTGACTCGGTACGCGGCCTACTATCAGGACTTTGTCCTGCCCATCAAGTGTGCCGTCAATCAGATGCGCTTCGGATTGGAGCAACTGAAGGTGCTCTTCACCCGACTCCTGGCTGCGGGCAATGCACGCGAGGCCCAGCGATTGCAGCAGTCAATCAGTGAGATGGCCCAGTTTCCATCGCAACGTCCGTTGGCCATCAGGAACAGCCATCTCTATGGACTGTTGGCCAAGCTGCCACACTCCGAGCATGAATACTTCCGTCTGCTGAAGGCGAAGCTGAGCGAGCTGCGCAACTTCGTCACGATTGCCTCGACGATTGATGAGACGATCTTTGGCGCCTACGACGACGCGTTGAGCATCTGCAATCAGACCTGGCAGCTGGAGGAGAAGCGTCGCTGTGATCAACGGGCCGAGGAGGAAAGTCTCTACAAGACGAAAACCCTTGGCGGCGTTGAGGATGACGAGCTGGTGGAGCTGAAGGAGATCGAACAGAACTTCCCCACGCATCTGGACGAGGACTTTGCCGAGTTTGTAGATCAACCGACCCTGGAACAGGTGCTCAAGCTGGACAAGAGGGCCAGCACCAAAGCGAAGCTGGCCGAGATTGTCAACGAGCAGGATTACGTCTTTCTGGCACGCAATTTCATCGAGGTCATGAGCCGCCATACGCCAGTTAGCTACAAGGAGCAGGAGCGGGAGCAGCAATTGGAGAATAGGTCAGAGCTGCAGCTCATTGCACCATATCAGTCGCGTCTTCAGGTCTTTGTGCAACTGCATGGACACTACAAGACGGCACTGGGTGCTCAGCTGGACGACAGCGTCTACAACGGCTTGGCCTTTGCCCTGGCGCTGCAGCAGCGCCAGCTGAAGGACATTGAGCTGGAGGATGCCCAGACAAGTGGCACATACGACTACTACAAGGACTCCAACATAGTGGAGGTCGGCGACTGCATGCATGTCATGGAGCGCATTGAGAAGCGTGTCCTGGAGCAGCTGGAACTGTATCCGGAACACGCCGGATTGGCGGACATCAAGCTGGTGATCGGCCGGATTCGGAAACTGCCGGCGCATGCCAGTGTGGGACGCTTCAACACGGGATTCCAGCTGCTGCGCCAGAATCTGGCGCTGTGGAACGAGGTTGCGCACAAGAACAACAACCTGGTGGCCGAGGAGATCGAGGTGGCCGAGTTCGTGCAGCGCTGGACCAAACTGGAGCTGCAGCACTGGCGCAACTGCCTCAGCCAGACGGCCCAGCAGGTGGAGCTGCAGGCGTATCGCTATTGGTTCTTCATCTACAACCTGCTGCAAGCGGGCGCCGAGTTGCCGGAGATGATCCGCACACTGCGTCAGTTTGTGGAGGCCTCCTGCTACGGCGACTTCCATGTGCGACTCCAGCTGCTGCACGGCTTTGAGATGTATCTGCACAACATGGAGCGCGGTGGCAAGCAGACGAGCCTCCAGCTACAACCATTGATTGCGGCGCTGCACAATCTGCAACTGTATTTCGCCCAGTTCTCCAACGAGGTGGCGGACACAGTGAAGACTCGCCGCGCGCCCATTGAGAAGAAGCTACGCGAGTTCGTCAAGATCCAGAGCTACAACAAGGATCTCAGCTACTTCAGCATGCGCAACAATGTGGCAAGTGTGCATCGCAACCTGAACAAGTTCCTCAAGGAATACCGTCTGCTGCTGGAGCAGAAGATCAGCGAGGTCTTCCAGCCAACGGATGCCACGGTCAAAGATTACAGCATG
The DNA here is from genome assembly GCA_037043495.1 of Drosophila recens. Taxonomy (NCBI): domain Eukaryota; kingdom Metazoa; phylum Arthropoda; class Insecta; order Diptera; family Drosophilidae; genus Drosophila; species Drosophila recens. The sequence goes on from JBAMBJ010002514.1 coordinate 45,882, forward strand.
GATAAGCATAAGAAGAACAAGTCCGTGCCCATGGACAGCCAGGACTTTGTGGCCAGCGAGCAACTGCGTCACAAGTACAAGGCTCAGGATCTGGGCGAGAATGCTCCGATCCTGCAGCGTCTGGGCAAACACTTCGCCACCGCCCGCAACATTGTCCTGGAGACGCTATCGAACACGGCCTATGCTCCACTGATTGCCGAGCTGGACGACCTGGTGGATGTGCAGCTGGAGAGGTGCGAGCATCTGCGTAGCCTGAATGTGGATCGCACCAAGGAGCGGCCACAGCAGAAGCTGCAGGCCAAGCAGATCCTGCAGCAGAAGCGCAAGGCGTTGATCGATCTCTTCAAGGTTCTGTCGCGTCTGGGTCTCAGCTACAAGACAGGACTCATGGAACTCTCCCTGCGCAGCGAGTTTGAGAACTTCCAGCTGCCTCCGTTCAGCATCAAGGCCATGTTGCCGTCCCTGCACGGCAGCTGGAGGCAGCTCACCCAGCAGCTGGATCTGTACTACATGAAGAGCGTGTTCAAGCTGAAGCTGCTGCAGAACATCATGCTGACTCCGCTGTCGGAGCTGGGGCCACCGAATATTGAGCGCATCAAGGGCTTTGCCGTGGACATGTTCCTGCTCGTCCAGCAGCAGCGGGAGAACCTTTCGAGTGCCACTAGGGAGTTGCACGAGCTGCGCAATGCTCTGGACAAGCTGCGCCAGGTGGCGGACATTGTGATGCCGGAGCAGGCGACAGTCGGCCAGCTCAGCTTCGCCCGCAATGCGGATGCATGTGTCCAGCTGAAGCACAATCTCTGCCAGATACAGTACGTCCTGCGGCAGTGGCAGCTGCTACTCAGCTGCGCCCCCGCCCAGGAGAACAGCGAGAACAGTGTCTTGCTCTCCCGTCATCCGCTGCGCCTGCCGGAGCTGTTCGAGCTCTGTGGCCTAATCCTGAGGAGCAGCCAAGTTCTTCTTCAAGAGCTGGAGCGGGCGAATCTGGAGTTCCTCGACAGCAACAAGCTGCATCAATATCAGCTTAGTTATCAGCGAATCATCGAGCACATTAGGCAGGCCTTGTCCCAGTTGGAGAATGGACACGAGGAGCACTTGCCCTTGGCACAGCCGCTGCTGACTCTGCTTGCCACATTGGAAGGCAGCTCAGCAATTGCCGCTCCCGCCGTGGAGCCCATTGAGCTAACCAATGTGGACGCAGAGCTGGCGAATATTGCACACGCCGTTCTGTTGGCGCTCCAGAAGATTTACAAGGAGCATGGCAAGTCGCCGGTTGGGGAAAACGAGGAGGAAGTCAGCGAGCTCAGGGAGCAGCATCTGAAGCAGCAGTTGACTGGTAAACTCGACGCGGATTGGCAACTTCTGGGCATGCCACGCACTCTCAGCAAGCTCTCCAATGTGCTGCTGGTACTGAAGCACGCTGATCCCAGCGAGGAGAAGTTGATCTGCCTCCGCCGAGCGGTGGCATTGTTGCCAGTGCTGGAGCAGTATCGATTGCTGGCCGATTACGTGCTGCTGCAGCAGCTGGGCACCCACCGGATCTCAGCCAAGATGCTGTCCATTATGCTGACCGCTTTCGTGGAGATTGGCAGCAAGGGATTCTGTGTTCCTCCGGATCTGATGCAGGACGAAGAGGGACAGTCGAAGCAAGACTCGAAGAATGGCGAGGGCTTTGGACTAGAAGATGGCACTGGCGAGAATGATGCCTCTGACAAGATTGAGTCTGAGGATCAGCTGGACGATGCCAAACGACCGGAAGATCGAAAGGATGAGGGTGACAAAGAGGAGCCCGACTGCAAGGAGGAGAAGGGCATTGAGATGAGCGACGATTTTGATGCCAAAATGCAGGATGTGGACAAGCCAGAGGAAGATGACAGTGGCGAATCTGAGGAGGAGGACGAGCTCAACAAGGAAATGGGCGAAACGGAAGATGGTGCCGAGAAGCTGGATGATCAGATTTGGGGCGATGACGAGGAAAAGCAACCGGAGGAAGAGGAGCCCGATATGAATGAAGAGGATCAGGGTAAAGGCACCAAAGATGAGAAGGATGATCACAACGATCTGGACAGCAAGAATGACGCTGCCAAAGAGGATGGTAAGGATGAGCATGAAAAGGATGGCCTGGATGCGACAAATGAGCCAAGTGGTGAGGATAAACGCAAGGAGCAGGCCAAGGATATTGACGACATGAAGGAGCCAGAGCTCGATGAGGAGCAAACGAATGCCATGCACAATGAACTGGAAGAGCCGCCAGAGCCCGAGGAAATGGATTTGGGCGACATGAACAACGTGGACGAGGGACATGACAATGACGCCGACGAGGCAAAGGATGAGAATCCATTCGACATCGACGCAATGAAGGAGAATATGCAGCCGGCCGAGGAGCCAGAAGAGGATGCCGCCGAAGAAGAGCCCAAAGAGGATCAGCCCGAACCTGATGACAGCGACTCCGATGCCGACGAGACGAGCACTGAAAAGGAGACGACACAAAATGGTAAAGACGACGCAGAGGACGAAGATGCAGCTGCGGAGGCGGAGAAAGAAAACACGGAACCGGAGACACAAACACGTGGTGAACTGGATGAGGACGAGGAAGAGCAAAAAGAAGAGACACCCGAAGAGCCAGAGGCACGAGAAGAAAAACCGGAACAACACACACAATCCAAGGACAAATCCAGCACGGAGGAGAACGTGCAATCTGTTCCCGACACCGAAAAAAACAGTTCAGCGGATCAGGTGCAGCAGCAACAGGAAGATGTCAAGCAGGACCAGAAGATGGACGAGCAGGAGACAGGCGAGGAGAAGGATGGCGTTGGGCAGGCCGAAAATGATGTAAGTTCTGCATTCATTTAAATTTTATGTCAAGACCTTGTTATTTAATTTCGTAATTTATAGACGGACGAAGGCGGGCACCAAGGCGTTGCGGAGACCAAGGAAACAGTTTCCCAGGATGACAGAAAGAATGAGAGGCAGACCCAGGAGAAGCGCAAGCAAGGACGCACCAATGAGGAACGCACACTGGGTAACTATTCCAAGTTGACATTCCTATTCCCTACAGGTCTCTAAAACCACTCTCTTCCTTCAAAGGCGAAGCAGAGCAAAACAAACTGAAACAGCTGAAAACCATCGACCAACTCAAGGATTCCCAGCAAAATGAAAGCGAACAACCGGAGCAGGCGGAACAGGATGCGGAGGCCGAGGAATATCAGCATGTCAAGGAGCCCAAGAACAGCGATAAAACCACGTTAGATAACGCCACAGAGGAGCAGTCAAAACAAATAAAACACCAAGAGAATGAGGAGCAAAAGGAGGAGGAGAATGCAGACGCCGAAAATGCTGATGAACTGATGGACAGCGAGGAGCAAACAGTGAATCCAGAAGAAGACGCACAACTGGAGCAATTAAGCTCTGAGAAAACGGACCAAAAGTCAGACAAACCCTCAAAAACAGAACAGTCCAAGGAACGTCTGGAAACGCCGCTCGAGCAAATGGAAGTCGAAGGCGAAGTGGTTCCAACGATGACAGTGCCACGTAGTGCCGAAACCACAGCACACAGCAAGTACGTCAATTCAACGGCCAAAGTTAATTGTCTTTTAAAAATGTAATCCTTTCCAGCACTGAGCTGCTCCTGGACAAAAGCACGCATGCGCAGGATCTGAGCACGGCCGAGCAAATTGAGCTGCGTCAAATGTACCAACAACAGTTGACCAGCGCTAGTGTCGTAAGTTGGATCGGTAAATTAATTGAGCTAATCACTAATCGTTTAATCCGTCCTTAGACCCTGCCACAGCATGAGGATTATGAGAGTTGGTCGAGTATATCGAATCGGATGACGCAGAATGCGCGCGAGCTGTGCGAACAGCTGCGTCTCATATTGGAGCCCACAAAGTGCACACGTCTCAAGGGTGACTATCGAACCGGACGACGCATCAACATGAAGAAGATCATACCATATATAGCATCGCAGTTCCGCAAGGACAAGATCTGGTTGCGTCGCACAAAGCCGGCCCAGCGCGACTATAAGATTACCATTGCCATTGATGATTCCAAGTCGATGCATCACAACAATTCCAAGACATTGACCCTAGAGGCCATCTCCTTGGTGTCACAGGCTCTGACGCTGCTGGAAAGTGGTCGTCTGAGCATTGTCTCATTTGGAGAAGCGCCCAAAATTATCTTGAATCATACAGAACAGTTTGATGGACCACGTTTGGTCAGCGCATTGAATTTTGCCCAGGACAAAACGAAAATTGCCGGTCTACTCGACTTCATACGCACCGTAAACTTGGAGGAGAGCGGACTCGGTGGTGATAACGGTCTATTCGAGAATCTGCTGCTTGTCCTTAGCGATGGACGCAACATATTCAGCGAGGGCAATCAGAAGGTGAAGAATGCCATCAAATTGGCACGCTTGCAACGAATTTTCCTCGTTTATATTATCATTGATAATCCCGATAATAAGGTATATAAAATTATAATCTTGATAAAGAAATTATTTTTAATTGTAAAATCTTTTTCAGAATTCAATTCTTGATATACAACATGTGGAGGTGAATGCGGATGGTTCAGTTAAAATCAACTCGTATTTAGACAGTTTTCCCTTTCCATACTATGTGATTGTACGGGATCTAAATCAACTACCGCTTGTCCTGAGCGAAGCTATGAGGCAATGGTTCGAATTAGTAAATAGTGAATTATAATTTAGTCATTATATATAGTCAAACATATGCCTATTCCGGCCAACTTGTAAACAATATTTTAAGATGAAGATGAATGAAGATTTAAGAATATAGTTTTTTGTTCGAAATTTGTGACTTTATTTTGATCCGGCGCACTTTGGTCGTAATTTTAAGTGTTTCAATGAAACCTTTGTACAAAGTATATAAATATGTTGACTTATTTACAATTGAATTGGAATTTATGTTATACATTTCTTGTATAGCATAATAAAAGCTTTATATTGCTACTGCAGTACAATTTGCAGCTCAAATGGGTATTCCCTTGAATTTAGGGCTTGTCTAAAAAGCTGTGCATGCTGCCAGGACACGCCTTCGCTCAACTTGGCCACTATCTGGAATTCGTTTGCATTTTCGATGCAGTTGCTCCCATTGCTAGTTTCGACTTTAACATCAGTTTTGCCCTCGCCAAAGGTTCTCGTGTCGAAAATCAGATTATAGGATTTGACTTTAAGATTAGATTTGCTAAAATCGAATTTCCAAATTATTTCAGCGCTGTCCGTATCCTCTGTAAAAAAAAGTGTCATATTAATTTTATGAGTGGAGAGAAGGTCAACTGTATTTGAAGCTACCTAATCGAGCCAAATATGTCACTTTCCAGTCGGGTTCCACTTTGCGAAATATGTTCTTTGAGGCAAACTGCGCACTCTGCCAGGTCTTGTAGGTTTCGAGTATATTCAAGCGCTCGCCATCTATAAAAGGAAAGTGATCGGTCATCAGAATTGATTAGATTAAATACATTTGTAATGCGGCGCATTCAACCTTTGGTATATCGTTCATACGTATCGCTGGCGCAACTGTAGCGCAAATTGAATTGACGCCGCTCAAGCTCGCTGTCGTTCAGAGTAAATACAAAAATCTGCAATTAAATAATGTACAAATCGTCTCATCACTCAGACAATAACAATTAGCAAGCTGCGTTCGCTGACTCACATTGGTGAATGTGTGCTCGCCACGCGACTGTCGCCACGACAAACTGCCAGAGCTCCTGCCCTTCAGCTCGTTCTCAGTAGGCGTGCTGCGTAGTTTCGAGAATTATAAAAATGCAGTGTTACAAACAATTAGTAAATGCCAATCTAGGAATGCATACCGTTCCAGGGTCATTGCGATGACCTCAAACATGTTTCGCTGACTGAGGAACTTTTTGCGTTCGGCACTGGCAAATTGCTGTCGCTTTGTTCTAATGGCATTCAACGTTTCGATGAGTTCTTTTTCGGAGCAGAGCTTGCGTATCTGCAGTATTTGCCGATGGTTATTGGTGTAGCGCCAAGTCACGTCCTGTGCATCGTCCCGGGAGTAGGCAAAGATGTAGTCAATATTGCGCTTCCAGCCGTGCTGATACATGAGCGGCGAGTCCACCACATTGTCGGATGGATCTACATGCAACCATCGCATTTGCGTCTCTGAAAAGACCTCAGTCCACACATGATCAAAGTGCGAGTGCACTAGACGTGCATCGTAGTCCAAGCATCTGCATAGGAATGTAAAGCAATTGGCGAATTCACCGCAGCGACCCTTGCGTGTTACCAATAGCTGGGAAATGTCATTGTAGCGATAGAACTTTGTCTCTTGGCCACAGCAAACAGTAACCTCGACGCGCACATCACCCTCGGTTTGGGTGCGACGCAGTTTTCCGTCTTCGCTGCCGCATACCTTGCAAGGTATTTTATTGACCCACTCGAAGAATTCCGCCTTGAACCAATTGACCAGCTCAACTAGCAACAAGTCGCGTATACACGGCTCCTTCTCTTGGGTCTCACCCGAGGCAATTGATTCCTGCATTGCAACGAGCTTCTCGGTGGCGTTAGTCGTAAGTGTATCCACGGGTATTAAGCTCAGGCCACTGGCCAGCAGTGCCTTATCCTCATACTGCATAACCGCATCGCTGTACAGTTCCAAGGATTGCAGGAAACGGTTAGGAGTGCGCTGTTGATGGAATTTGTTGTTGGGAATATGAAATATTTAGCCAAATGAAGGACTGGAAGGTACTAACCAGGACACGGGGAAAACTGATGCGTTGTCGATAGGGCACTGAAGGCTTAATAAACAAAGGCGTTGCACAGGTAGCCGCCATTTCTGGCTGTGATGTTGATGCCGCTTTTGCATGTGTACTAATCGGACCTAAACAAAGAAATACGAATGAAAAACGAATAAATTTCAGCATATATATAAAAATTCCAGTTTTACTTACTCTTTGGCATTGAGCCGCTAAGCCACGCCTCCCGCCGCTTTCTCAGTTCGTTCCTATACCTTTGAATATGTTGCAGGGGCACCTCACTGGACAGTGTGAATGCATTGGAGCTCGGCGTGCGTTTGAAACCGATGGCAGCCAACAGTGGTTCACTTCCCGGCTGAGACAACAGCTTCTCTTTAATCGCTTTGTTCTCCGGACGTATAGTGCGAAACTTGAGGTTATTTGGCTGGCTCAGCACATTCTCCAGCAGCACTAGCAGAATACGTGCCGCTTCGAGATACTGCTGCTGCTGTTGTTCTGTGGATGTTGAGGATCGTGGCTCAATTAACTCCACGCATTCTAAATTAATGTCAACCATGTTGATATTTTATATGCGCACTGTTTATCCAAATAAGTACGAATGCCGCAATCGGGTGGGTGGTGATTTGGGTGGATAGATAGATGGTGAAGTTAGACTAAAGATTAGCGATGTTTGTCAAAATGCATCGAAAGCTAATGTATGTTAAATATTTACTTAATAATTCGTCAAGCAATAAAATAATGGCATAAATTAATAAAGAGAATTAAACACAAACAGCTGTTTTGTTCGTTGGCTTAAGGTGCCCACACACGACAAGTTTCTTCGATAAATTCCTGAATCAACGTGACATTTGGTTTGATTCGATTTGATGTTCGCACGCAACGCCACAGATGATAAGCTCGTCCGCGAGCCGCTCGCTGAAACACACGTTAAATATGTAGAGCATGCTCATCGAACAAGCATATCGTGTATGAGCACCTTCAAGCAAAGTAAGTGCCAACGCACAGTGGCGCGATTTAAGTGTTTTCGTTCCAAAAATCATGAGATAATCGAATTATGATAGAAATTGTTCAGCTTATGAAATATGGATAAGGTTTGGAAAAGGAGCCACGCCTTCTAGATGCTTTCTAGTGGATTATCAAAGCTTAAATATGAATTTATGGTAGCTACAAAAATATATTTTACATTTAATTTTTGTTTGTTTAATTTTGAAGGTTTCTTATGAAAAAATATGCTTTTTTTACATTTATTTATTTTTTCTCAAAAAAAAGTATCACAATTCGTTTGAGATATCTCAACCAATCTGACAAAATCAAGTTATAGTACGAACAACTTTTTCGCATTTGGAGATATCTCAACGAATCTAAGAGGTTATGCATCTGGGGTGGTTTTATATAATACTTAAGGAAAATTCCATTTTCAAAAGCCTTAGTTCTTTTGAGTTTAGAAAAGGGGGAGAAATTTTCTCTTCTAGTCTTTCGAATCATAGACATAGAATCACTCCAAAATGTAGTTTGAGTCAATGTGAGAAGATTATGTTTGTGTATCAAAGTGGCAAAACGTACACCCAGTACTGCTGCTTGAAGTTCCAAGCGCGGTACTAATGCAACCTCACAATAAAAACATCCATGCAATTACAAAGTTCGACCGATTGTTGCTATGGCAGCTACATAACACAGTGGTCCGATTTGAACAAAATTTGGTCCGGGTGTAGAAGACTACCGCAGCTTGATAATATGTCAGATTGGTTGAAATCGGACTACTATATCATATAGATGTCATAGGAATTAGGTCGACATATGAAATTCTGATAATTCACACCGGAAAACAAAAAAAAAATTTTGGAAAAAAAAATTGTTTTCAAATCTTTTGAAAGTAATTTTTACATATAAAAACCTTAAAAATAAAACAATAATCAAAAATTTAAAATTTATTTGTTTTTATTTTTAGGTGCCATAAAATTTATTTTTGTTCACAAATTTCACAATTTTCAACTTTGATGGCCCCTAAGTAAGCATCTAGGAGGCGTGGCACTTTTCTTAAACACTTATTAAATTAAATTATTCGATTATCTTATATGGCTCAAAAGTTATGATTTTTGCAACGTAAAATGAGCAATGGCCCCACTGTGCGGGGTAACTAGTCTGAAAAGTTGCATGTTTTGTAATTTAGCTTACCAAGATATCATGTTTTGTGCACCTTCGTTGGCAGTTCATCATCCCAATTAATTTGGCCATCCCATGCTCGTTGTATTAATATCTTGGCACATATGTACATGGAAATCAGCTTTAAGGCCAAATGGATCGAATACAGCCATAACAATTCCCAATAGTTCTCTTTTCGTCGGTACGCGTTCACCCTTTATGACTTTGCCTGGTATACGATGAAATTTGGTTTTAAATTGAAATATATCGTCCACAGTGTTCCAATACTTTCCTAAAACTTTGTCGCTTGTGCTTTGACTTTCAAATTTGACTGCCTTTCCCATCAGTGGTATGGTTTTCATTACAGATTGTATTACCGAAAAGTTTGATAAGAAGTTGCGTAGCTCAAATCCTCCTTGACTGTAAATGCTTAACTTAATTTAATTCGCTACAAAATTGGATATCAGATTTTCGGGGCATGAAAATGCTTTCGTCACTAGACTTTTACCTCGAAAAGAGGTTTTTTTATTAGATTTATTACACTACGTGTACAAAATTACATTTCTTTTACTTTTAAATTTTGAATCAATCAATAAGCTTTAAATTTATCAGCAATATTCATTTGATTGATGATGGTGATGACCGAGAAGGCAAATTTGGCAACCTAAATTAAAATGCAGATAATAATACTCGTTATATTAAGGCTGACTTGGTGAGTGACTTACGCTTATGTTGCTGCTAATTGAGATCGGAAAGAAGCCGCCGGCTATGAAAACGATGGGCTGCTGCACATTGTGTAGAAAATACAATAGAGTCGACTGGTATCGAGAGCCGGAATCTATCCAATTACTCTGAAAGATGGCGTGTGCCAGGGCGGCACAGTCTTCCATAATGAGGTTGCATGTGTAACAGAAGGGGAATGTTTGCAACAAAATTGTGATAACAAACATAAACGACGCAATGCCAGTCCAAAGATCCGAAAAGAAGAACACATTGATCAATGTGAGGCCCAGGACAACGCCAATTAGCAGGAACTGTGTGAAAATTGTGCCCGAGATGACAGGTCTAATCAATGCGCAGTATCTATAAGAACACAAAGAACGAATTATTGCAGAGGGTATGATAGATTTTTCACGAAATGACCAAGAACCCCAGACCCCATGAAGCATATATGTATGTACAATGTACATGTATCCTTAAACATCCTTCTATGCAAACAAAGTTTCTCAGATTTTTGTTTTTTTTTTGAGATATATCAACCAAGCTCGCAGATTATATATTTGGAACTGTCACTTGTGACTTCTACACCTATTAGCTGCTTTAGAAACGATCGGTTGAAAATTAAAGTTTAGTTAGAAAATTTTAGCTTTATCTTGAGATATCTCAACAAGACTCGCAGCTTGTGTATGAAGTATCCAAAATATCAAAAGTCAGAAGAGCGATGAGTCAATATATTATTGGTAAATGAATTTGACTTGCTTACTTCAATATTAGTTTGTGATCAAGAACACAGTTGACCAGCTCCTCGTAGTTCTCGTTCTCGGTCATGTTGTTATTGGTGCGAAGTTTGCCAATGCGTTCCTTAAGTAAGTCCAGGTGGGTACGCAGGATGAGAGTGTAGACCAGGGGATAAGTGTCCGAGAGCTGCTCCTGCAGCACAGCGCCCGTCATGACCATATACTCTAGCGTTGAGGCAATCCACAGCTTCAGTGTGCCATCGTGCCAGTCTATAAAAGGATTGTAGAACTGCCATGGAGGACGACCTCTTAGTACAGAGCTCAAATATGTGGAGCCCGTGTAGCCGCTATAAACAAAGGTGAAGATGAGAAAAGCATGATTGCTGCGTGCCACAGTTTGGTGAATCTTCTCTCGCTCTTCGCGACTTGTGCAGCGCAGATCGAGCTTGTCTAGCAACTCCCTGGCTTTGATCAGTCGCCACAGCTACGAGTAGGTGATGACCACCTTAACCGAGCATCCGTAGGCATTGATGCACACCTGCAGCGATGTGAGAAATTCCCCAGGTGTGAACAGCTTGATTTGCGTCATGTAGCTGCCTAGAAATCCCAGCGGTAGATATGTGGTGCACCAGACGAAGGTTGTCAAGGTCCAGCTGAGATAGACATAACGCCAAATGCCCTCTTTTGGCGGTATCCATCCAATGAACTTCATGGCACGATACAAGTAGATGCAGCCATCCTGGGAGCGCACTTGCTCCGTTAATGGCGCCGGTTTTATCAGCTTGAAGACCATCTTAAGCAGAATTCAATCCGTTTGTGATGCATCCCAGTAACTATCTGCGATTTATATAGACTTTGGGTCAGGCCGAGTCAAATTTTTTGACTAAGGTAAGTATTTGATTCAGTGGAAAAGTTAGTTTAATCAAGTTTTGAAGCAGTTGCAAGCTGTTGAATTATTTACTTGAGAAATGCTTCGCTTGGTCCTGTTATGTTTAATTAACAGAGCAAGTGCAGGTCTGGCTCGATTAATGTTGCACTGCGACTGCGACTAGTTTGTGTAATTTCCAAGTCGCATATTTCCACATGTTGACTTTCCGGCCTGCATTAATGATGCATCAGCATGTAGTTGCAAAACTTGCCTAAGCTACAACACATTTCCTACACGAAAAAGGACAAAAAACAAAAAAATACTCTTACGCAGCGTACGCCGATTGCGTTGATATGCATCTAAATTGTGGCAAATATCAGATCACATTGTTAAAGGACCGCGAAAGGCTATAGTGAACACTTCGATTTTGAGATATCCATTGCACAATTTAAATATAAATTAATTTTATCTGTGAATTCTAAGAACCTTTCGTATAAATATAAATTAATTTTAGGCGCTCGAATTGCTTAACCCTCTTAGCCCCAATTGAAGAAATATTAAAAAAAAAACTAAGTTGGACAATACTTTTGGGGTAAATTGTAGCTTTTAATTTCAAAAATGACCTCAAAAAGTGTATACAAGGCTTCGTTTACCTGTAAGGTGACAGAATGTAAAAAGTGCCTCAAGGCTCCTTTGATTGCTATTAGTGAAAAAAGTCGGCTAAAAAAATGTTTACATTTTAGATTTGTCACTTATCTTTTATTATGACCCTAAAACCCAACAGATTTTGTTGTGTGGCTGCATAGGAGCAGATTGAAATTGACCCTCCCGAGATTTTTCACGTGAGAAAATCGGAAAAACACATGGAGTGTACAAGTCAAAATAAAAAAACTATTAAAAGCTTCCGAATGCTTTAAAGCTTGTTGCAAATGTCAAGCTGTGTTTATTAGCAACAGTTAAAAAATAGTTGCATGTTTAAAAACTGATTAATTTTTTAGTTATTGTGAATTAACCGATAAGTGTCTTGTGGCACGCTTGGGTGTTAGAGGGTTCAAAGCTTAGAACACCCTTAAATTGTTTTATAATATGTGATATGTGGGTCTCATAAATGTAAACATTTTTTAGATAACTAATTTTATAAGCTTAAAAAATCAATAAGAAAGGGAAAAATATTTTCATTTTTTAAACTATCTTATAAAAAGACACTTTACGAGGTAAAAGTCTAGGGACGAAAACATTTTCATGCCCCAAAATTTCTGATATCCAATTTTGTGACGAATAATATTAAGTTTTTCATATAAATTATTTTAAAATAACTCTTTTGACACTCGGCACATTGCGCTAAATTCTTCATACCTAATAAATATTACTTTTTGTGCAGTGCTATCTGTTGTATGTTTTGTGTATAAGGTGTGCTTTTGGGACGACAGTTATATCATTTCCCACTGGATCCCACAAATCGGAAGTTTGCTAACTAAAGATTTGTGACGAAGCTGTCAAGCAGGGATTGCAAAAAAAGAGTAATGAGTCGGAAAAAAATCAATCACTAAAAAATTGACAGGGACATTGAAAAAATTGCACATACACTATTTTTTGAAGGACTATCCAAGGACAGGATTTATTTATTCAATTTACAAGTTTTATTTTTAAAATTATTTTTGACTTTTACTATAAATTTGTATGATAAAATTATTAATAATCAATATTTATTTAAGATTTATGTATATAATTACTCCTATTTGCTATTTTTATAATAAAAATTAAAAATAAAAGTTACTTTTCAATTTTTTTTATAAATGTTGTAAAATAAAAATTGAATGTAAATGTCTTTTGAGCCGGAAGGTGTAAAAGTTGGGGAGGAGTGAATGGGCAACTTCCCCCGATTGTTATTGGTTAAGCCTAGTACCGACGTGAGATAAATTTTTAGCGGCGGAAAATGCACAATATTTAGCTGTCGACGAGCGTAAAGCCAGAGTTGCCAATGCAGCACGGAAAAATAACATAAAATGGAATGGTAACTCTATGCGTCAGCAGCGGTTTATTTTAAATATAAACATGCAGAGCTGATTTGCAAAAAAGACGAGAGAATAGGCAATGAAAAATGTATATTAATATTAATAGAGGAGAAATATGCGATGAAACGCAAGCACAGCGGGTATTTGGTGCACCTATCGCTTTTGAACTTTTCACGTGGATTCTCCCTCTAAATTAATGAAAAAATACAAATATTGGCCTCTTTTCCACCTCGTTAATCAGCAGAATTTTGTCTGCTGTCTTGAAAAGATCCAATCTGCTGTTTTTTGTTAATTTCACCGCCATTTCTTTTGACTTATTGTGAGAGAGTGAGATAGATAGATACCGAAACTCTAAAGAAATATATTTTTCGCTTGGCTTGACAGCTGTTTCAAACAGTGCTGGATAACGCCCGTTCCTTATCTGGCAACTCCGTTTTTAGTTTCAGTTTAGTTGACGTGCGGACCGACAAGCGGAGATAAATGTCGTCTTCTTCTTATTCACCTTACGCCAGCGTTTTTTTTATATGGAGTTTGACCTTACGCTAGGCCTTTTTTCTGACGTCGGTACTAGGCTTTATGCTTTTGTATAAACATGTCACTTGTGGAAATAAGCCTTCCGGTTCAAAAGATATTTACATTCAATTTTTATTTTACAACTTTTATAATATAAATTGAAAAACAACTTTTATTTTACATTTTTATTGTAAAAATAGCAAATTAGAGTTATTGTATAACTTTTAAATAAATATTAAAAAACAACTATTATTTTAAACTTTTATCATAAAATTGACAGTTAGAATTATTTAAAATTTTTTTTTTTTAAATCAGGAAATAACTCTTATTTTATAACATTTTTCAAAAAACTTATACGAGCTACGATCCCTGCTGCCAAGCTAAAATTTTTCATTAGAAAATTATCAATACTGAACGCTGGACAAATAGATGCATTTCACGGACAGAGTATCACATTCCGACTTAAAATGCGAAAGCTTCCACCAATTATCCTTCTAATTTTCTTTCATCATGATTTGATGTGTTTCTACTTTTAATTTCTATCCATTACGGTAACCAACAAACCCTGTCGCAGCCTTGGCAGCCATCAGCCACAGAAAAATAATGATTTCCTTTTATAGGATTGTGGCGTACCACTACAGCGGCAACAGCCCGATCTGGCAACGACGCATCGCATAAACCAGATGCTGGTTCCGTGAGCGATCTCCGGAACCGCTTCAGTACACATTCAGTCTACTTACAACAACCGAATCAGACACACGCATTATCATCGCGCTTCGGCGCTCGGATAGACTTTAATCCATTTCAAATATCCAGAACATTACATCAGCATTTTGCATACACATACATTTAAGTTGTTAGAAAATATAAATGAAATAAAGAAAACTCCTTATTTCTACATTGGTGACCCCGTAAAAAACAACACGCATCACGCGAATTTCTGCAGCATTCGTCGCCATATTGGTGACGCTGCAACTAACAAACGCACCACGCATCATGCAACTCGCATCCAGAAAACTGCAATCCGCAAACTGCAACTCGCAGCCCACAAAACTGCGCCGCTTCTCAAAAATTATGCGTCTCAACTTGTCAACTGCGTACATCAGCATCACACGCAAGCTGCCGCCATTTTGAAAGCCTAATGCGCAGTTATGATTTTGCAAGCCGTGTCACGATTTACATGCACACGCATTACCTCAATAGATCGTCTGCGATGGAGCAACAACTACAACACTTGCAACAACTACAACACCTGCAACAACTACAACACCTGCAACAACTACAACAATTGCAATAATTACAACAACTGCAACAACTACAGCAACTGCTGCAACATCAGTTACCGCCTATTTGATTCGGGCTCAGTCATAGCACTCATACCGACATCAATCCTAGGCGGCTAACAAATCAATCATCGACATGTACGGTAATATAAACCCTTCATCGATGCTCAACAGTTCCTACAACGTCAAACTGCACACAAGGAACGAAGGACAGCTTCTCAGCGTTTCTTGCAAACTGACATGGAACTTCTCATACGCTTCAACGATACCGGCTAATTGATTCGAGTTCAGTTATAACACTCAACCGATATCAATTATATGCGGCTAAAATCGACCACACCCGTCAGTAGCGACTTCTAAACCTTCCAACGTCACATGGACAACTTACTCCATATGTTGGATGCTACATTGACGACATCAGCGTATACTTCAACGATACCGGCTAATTGATTCGGGTTCAGTTATAATACTCATACCGATATCAATTATATGCGGCTAAAATCGACCACACCACCGGATTCATCCCACACTCAAACACACCAGAAACACCGGATCTTCAAGGAAAACAACAGAAGCACAGACAATACAGTCGTCGCCATCTTCATCAGCTTATTCGTTTCCTTCTCTACCTGACGAAGTCACTGAGGAGGGAGTAGATGTGGCGTACCACTACAGCGGCAACAGCCCGATCTGGCAACGACGCATCGCATAAACCAGATGCTGGTTCCGTGAGCGATCTCCGGAACCGCTTCAGTACACATTCAGTCTACTTACAACAACCGAATCAGACACACGCATTATCATCGCGCTTCGGCGCTCGGATAGACTTTAATCCATTTCAAATATCCAGAACATTACATCAGCATTTTGCATACACATACATTTAAGTTGTTAGAAAATATAAATGAAATAAAGAAAACTCCTTATTTCTACAGGATTTTTGTTAAATTTGTTAATTTTGAAGCTAGAATTTTGAAAATGTCACTTGAATATTTGTTATAATTTTGTCGATTTTATAATTTTAGATTTTCATATA
This sequence comes from Drosophila recens, assembly GCA_037043495.1. NCBI lineage: Eukaryota > Metazoa > Arthropoda > Insecta > Diptera > Drosophilidae > Drosophila > Drosophila recens. The sequence continues at coordinate 61,928 of JBAMBJ010002514.1, forward strand.
CCGCACCAAGCACAATAAAATGTTACTTTATTGTTAAAATATTGCTTAAGGAACTAAATTCAAAAATTAACATTTTAAATTTCGCTAGACCATCAATTATCGATACCACGGTCAAATTAATCGTTATTGGTCTTTTAAATTGTAGGTATTTTTTTTAACATTTTTTTTAAAAGAGTGGCAGCTCTAATGGCTAGAAAAATTTCAAAAAAAAATAGAGGGGTGGATGGATTATTCTCAAATTTGAGAATGCTGCCACCTTGCTTTGCCAAAGTTGGGCCAAAGCTGCCACACAGTTGCAACTTTCTGTTTGTTTTTTTGTATTTTTTTTTAATTTGTATTTAAATTTAAATAATTCAATAATAATATTTCCAGTGCAATTGAAAAAACCGAGAAAATTATAAATTTTCTAAAATAAAAAAGTTTATTTTAAAATTGTTTGGGGCACGTTAGCCTTTGCGTGGTGAAGAAATTAAATAATTAGTAAGAAATTCTAAAAAATAATTATAAAATGATAAAAAAATATAAAAAACTCCTGTAAAAGTTTCAAAGTTCTAGCTTAAAAATAATTTTTATTTTTTATTTATTTTATTTTTGAAAGAAGTTAAATTTTGTCATGGCTGCTACCGTTGTCAAGGCTGCCACCTTGTTTCTTCTTTTTGCAAAAAAAAGAGTGGCAGCTCCAATGGCTAGTCAAAATTCAACCACTTTTGAAATATAAGTAGTAGAGTTGGGACTTTACGATTTTTTTAAAAATCGATTCAATTCGATTTTCTAAGAAGAAAAAATCGATTTAAAATCGATTTTTTTTTAATTGAAAAAAATTTTTATTTTTATTTTTTTATGACTTTAAGTGGTCTGTTTTTTTGTTGTTGTTGTAGTATTTATATTACTTTTCACAATTTTTAATGTTATTTAACAGTTCATCATTAAAAACAAAAAAATAAAAAGGAAAATAATAACATAATAAAATAAATTCAGATTCAAATGACTAAAATTAACCTAGTTTAATTCATATTAGAGATGGAAAAACAGCTATTTTTTAGTACATTTTGTGTACTCAAACATACGCGTCTTTACATTCCCAGTCACAAGAAGCATTTCATAGCACTAGTCATTTTTAAAAAAATCGATTTTCTTAAAAACAAAATCGATGTTTACTTCTCCAAAGAAAAAATCGATTTAAATCGATTTAAAATCGATTTTATTAAAATCGGTCCCAACACTAATAAGTAGGCGTCGGTTCAATTGTGAAGCGTCAGTCATTGTGCAAAGTTTGCGCAGCGGTATATTCCGAGAACCTGAAAAACTTCATTCGTCTCTTATATTTCCTTAAAAGGTAATAATTCAGTCTTTCTTTGTGCGTGTGCGTTGTGCGCGGCTTTCAGAGTCGTCTGGACGTGATTGAGTCAGAGTCTGTCTGAGTCTCAGTCTGAGTTTCAGAGTTGAGTGTACATATTCGTTGTCTTTTTTCACTTGCAGAAACTCAAACTAATCTACAGCATAATGTGTGACGAAGAGGTTGCCGCTTTAGTTGTCGATAACGGTTCCGGCATGTGCAAAGCCGGCTTTGCCGGTGATGACGCACCACGCGCCGTCTTTCCGTCGATTGTCGGCCGTCCCCGCCATCAAGGTGTGATGGTCGGTATGGGCCAGAAGGACTCGTATGTGGGTGATGAGGCGCAGTCCAAGCGTGGTATCCTCACTCTTAAATATCCAATTGAGCACGGCATTGTGACCAACTGGGACGACATGGAGAAGATTTGGCACCACACCTTCTACAATGAGCTGCGCGTGGCCCCCGAGGAGCATCCCGTCCTGCTGACTGAGGCACCCCTGAATCCCAAGGCTAACCGTGAAAAGATGACTCAAATTATGTTCGAGACCTTCAACACACCAGCCATGTACGTCGCCATTCAGGCGGTGCTCTCATTGTACGCCTCTGGTCGCACCACTGGTATCGTCTTGGATTCCGGTGATGGTGTTACTCACACCGTACCCATCTATGAGGGTTACGCTTTGCCGCACGCCATTTTGCGTTTGGACTTGGCTGGTCGCGATTTAACAGACTACTTGATGAAGATCTTGACTGAGCGTGGCTACTCGTTCACCACCACCGCTGAGCGTGAAATTGTGCGTGACATTAAGGAGAAATTGTGCTATGTTGCTCTGGACTTTGAGCAAGAAATGGCCACAGCTGCTTCCAGCTCATCGCTGGAGAAATCGTACGAGCTGCCCGATGGACAGGTCATTACCATTGGCAACGAGCGTTTCCGCTGCCCAGAGTCACTCTTCCAGCCCTCGTTCCTGGGCATGGAAGCCTGTGGCATTCATGAGACTACATACAACTCAATCATGAAGTGCGATGTGGATATCCGTAAGGATTTGTATGCCAACACTGTGCTGTCTGGTGGCACCACCATGTACCCAGGCATTGCTGACCGTATGCAGAAGGAGATTACAGCCTTGGCTCCGTCCACAATGAAGATCAAAATTGTAGCGCCACCAGAGCGCAAGTACTCCGTCTGGATCGGTGGCTCCATTCTGGCCTCGCTGTCCACGTTCCAACAGATGTGGATTTCAAAGCAGGAATACGACGAGTCCGGCCCATCCATTGTTCACCGCAAATGTTTCTAAGCAACTGCGGCTGACGCTGGGCGTGGTCCTGTCTGTGTTGTGCCTCACACCCGTAAAGAAAACTTCCATATTCTTTTGTATTAGAATAGGGTAGATAAAACAACAACAGAGAGCAAAAAAAAGGAGGGTGTGAGACATTGACACATGCAGTTCATACGCTCCAACAACAGCAACCATAACAAAGATAAACTACATTTTTTTATAACAATTTTATACGAAAACATACCACATACATATTACACATAAGCAATTAGCCCTTTTTGTGTTCTATCGAAATTCACGAGTTCATACGCACATATTGGTAATTTAATATTTATATTCGGCATTAATCATTCAACTTCCCCAAAGCATTCCTATATAAATACATATATGTATTAAACATTACCATAAAAAAACAATAAGTATTTGTAACCGCTTAAAAACAATAAAAAGCGATGAAGAACTGAAATACGATGAAACTAGTTTTATTTTTATTATTATTAGAATTTGAATGAATCATAAAGATGATGATTGGCATCGTTGAGGCATTTATCAAGGGGTTTCTACAGATAAGACGCTTACTAATGCTTCCAAAGATGTTTGATTTCCAACCAAATGAAAACAAAGGTCTCAAAAGCGAAGTAACACTCAGTTCGCAGGAAGTCAAATTGATAAACAAATACATATTTCATATCATGTTCATTGTTTTTGTAAAAGCGGGCTCTGATGTTGTACATGCGGGACATGATTCGGCTGGACATCTTATCAGCCACGCCCCTTTTGCCGGCATTTGATTCAAGTTGATCGATTGCAAGCTAAAACACCCCAAAAACAGCTGTTGCCGCAGTCGTTTACCTTATAAGGTAACATTATAGCCAGTATCAAACAGAGACAGACACACAAGTGTGAGTTGTGTGTATTGTAGTTTATGCCCGAATTAATCAGCGACTGTAAATACAAAAAATGAAAAACAATTGTGTGTGTGCTCGCTCTGCTTGACTGACTCACCCACAAATGTTTGGAAACGGAATCGTCATCAATTGGCATTGTTTTTTTTTTTGTTTTGTTTGTCAGCATTGCCCACTTGCAGCCATTTAGGGTGGCACACCCAATGTCATGGGGAAGTGAGGAGCATATCAGTCAGACAGCAACAGCAACAGCAACAATAACAAAAAACCAATTCAGACGACATTTTAGGCAGGGCTTTCAATGCGATTGTTTTGTTTTTGTTTGATTTTGTTTTGATCCGAAAAGAATGACAATAATAAAAATAAAACCCGTATTGACCAAATTCAATCAACTTTTGACCACTTTCGGCTTCACACGCCCATATATGTGTGCATGCATGTATGTGTGTAGGGGCTAACAGCAATATAAAGATCATAAGTTGTTACCTTATATAAACTACATACATACATATATACACGTATATTTATATATATATATGTATATGCTTTGCTTTATTATTATTATATCATCAAATTGTCAAATTGTTGCACATTATGGTTTCCTCTTACATTTAAGAGTACATACATACATATACATATGTATGCACATATATAATGTGTGTATTAATAGAATTTTTTATTAGTTATGCATTCGGTATACACGGTATATTTGTTTATTTGAAATGCTTTCAAAGAATAATTTAATTTGTTTACATACATTTTTATATGAACTTTAATCTTATTACAAATGCAAAATTTCAGATAATGAAAGATTCATTTTTCCATATTATTCTTGTTATGATTATAGTTGCTTTTATTATTATAAATTTGTGCATTTTTTAAATAGAGAAGCAAACAGATTCTAGATAAAAAACAACTCATAGTTATGACTAAGATTAGCATTATAAAATCAGCCTTCAATTCATGCTTTCTTCGTATAGACGTACGTAGACTAGGTGTATAAATTAATTAATAAAAGTATTATTGCACTTTATTAAAAAACTGAAACGAAGTATTAAAATAATAAAAAATCGCATACTCACCAAAAAGCAAACCAAATAAAAATCATCAGTTAAGATTTTAGCAAATGAATAATTGTTGATTAAATGTCGTTCTTTTTGTTTTATAAATTACGATAATAAATTTTTATTTTGATGTTTTTGTTCTAAATGTACATGGATTCGTGTATATGTGTGTGAGTGAATATGTGTATGCTGTGTATACTTTTAAATATATAATTTAATGATTAAAAATTACAATTAAAATGTATAACATTAATAATATGGAGTTTACTTTATTGCATTGCATTAGTATTACTTTTTTATTTCCTTTTCTTTTGTTTGATTTTTTTCTTAACTTTTCTCTTTACTAGCACTTTTCTTCTGGTATTTGTGTGTTGCATTTGTTTTTTAAGTTTACACGATAATGATAAAGATAAAGCATATATGTCGTTGATTATGTTGAGTGTGTGCTCCGTTGAATATATAAGGTAAGACACGTAATGTTTTAACTAAAAGCATAAATATGTGTATGTATTTAAATATCGTTTATAATGGCTATTAACTAAAAGAAATATATGCATATATGTATGTATATTTGAAGATCCTATATAAACTGTGACTTTATGCGTTCTCATTATATGTATTTATGTTTATATGTGTAAGCATGTGTTTCATCAGCTTTCAAACATTCTACAGAATTGTCGATACAATGTATTGTAAGAAAGAAAATAATGCATTGTAATCAAAATACAATATTAATCTTTACACATGCTCTTCTCCTTCTCATTAGCCATGCGGTTGTGTAAATACATCTGTTAATACATTTGATTTTTATATGTATATATGTATTAATTCGTATTATTATAATCATAATTCATTTCCAGATAATTGGCGATATACATGTATTTAAAGAAAACGTTTTGTAATCATAATACAAATAGAATTATTACACATACTCTCAACTTCTCTCTTCTTTCTTCTTAGCACACTGCAGTAAACACTAAAATTTGCCTGCTTAAACATTAATAACATGTAAGTAATTCCTATATTGATACCTAAACATACATTCAGCCCATAAAGTACCGGACTGTGTTTTGTTTTTGTTTTTTTTTATAATGCGGTAGAAAATCTGTGCAAAACTCAAGTAAGTAACTAAATAAGAATTGTCCGTGTTGGGATGATTGGCGCCGTCGTCATTTATGCATCTGTTTTGACATAATTGCTTTGCTCCACTTGGCCAGCTGCAGCTCCTGGCGCCACCTTATTGCAGCTGCTGCGTTTGCCAGCGGGCGCATAAAGCATTTATCAGTAAGCCTGCGCTTCCTTGTAGTCGCTCTGGTCGGATGTGTAGAAGTCCTCCAGCTTCCATTGCAGTGTCTCGAATGTGGGTCTGCGCATTGGATCCTTGTGCCAGCACTCCAGCATTATCTCATACAGACGCTGCTCACAATTGGGTGGCATGGGCATGCGATAGCCGTGCTCTACCTGGGTTAATACTTCGGCGTTGGTCATGCCTGCAAAAAGTTTAAAAAAAATAATTATCAAACTGCAAGATACATTTTGATCAACTATATATGTGGTTAACGCACCTGGATAGGGTATACGTCCATAGGTGACCAGTTCAGTGAGTAAAATGCCAAAGCTCCACACATCCGATTTGATTGAGAATTTGCTGTAATTGGCCGCCTCTGGCGCAGTCCATTTAATGGGGAAGCGGGCTCCGACACGTGCCTCATATTCATCCTCCTTGATGAGTCTGTTAAGGACAAAAAATTTGTGATGTGGCATTTATAGACTGGAGCTGACATTTGCAACTTACCGGGCCAAACCGAAATCGGCAATCTTCACGATGTTGCCGTCTCCGACGAGGACATTTCTGGCTGCCAAATCTCTGTGGATGTAGTTCTGTGACTCCAAATAGGCCATGCCAGCGGCTATTTGGGCAGCCATGTCGATGAGCGTCTGCATTTTTATACTACGACCTTTGCCTGCAATTGCTAAAAGATATTAAAAACACATTTTGATAAATCATTTGAATGACATGATGGAAGCAGACGGGCGGGCGTTGTGGTGTGTTCATTTGATGTTTGCTTAATTTGGTTAATGCAAGCGTTAATTTAATTCATACATATAATATATCATAATTCAGGGAAGCAAATACATGAGCATATCTTTTTCAGTTATAATTTCATTAAAATTGTTACTGTATTTTTATAAGAATGCCACGATTTGTTACTGTGTGAAAATGTGTTTTGTTACGATAGTTTCTTACGAAATAATTGCATTTATAAATGTGTGAGTTGAACTTAAAAACAATTTATGATTTCCCAAGAAATCTGATTATTTAATTATTGTTGCTGCTTTGTGTGATACTATTTTAACTATATGCTCACGTATATGACACTATTTTAATATTCATTACAAAAATAAAATGAAGAAAACTTTAACAAAGGTTTATAAACATTCTTTCAATAAATTATCTATGCACATATATTTCACTGAGATATTCTTCATACCTTGCAGATATTCCAGAAGGGAGCCATGCTTCATCAGCTCTGTAATGATGTAAATGGGCTCCTCGACGGTGCAGACAGCATATAACTGAATAAGCTTTGTGTGGCGCAATTTCTTCATGATTTGAGCCTCGGCCAAGAAGTCCTTGGGGTCCATAGTGCCTGTTAATGATAAGAGCGAGGAGTGTTAGTTTTTGATATTAAACAAGATTTACATTCGACTTGCCTGATTTAAGAGTTTTAATTGCCACGGGCGTTGTGTTATTCCACAGTCCCTCCCAGACATCTCCAAACTGTCCGGATCCCAGTTTCCGTTGGAACTTCAGCGATGTTCTATCGATTTCCCATTGATCGCGTGTTCGATGTGATAGGCCCTCGGTCACAGGTTTCTCAATCTGTGAGTTATTGTTGTTTTAACAAAAAGTAAATGTTGAAAACAAATTAATTAGTCAATGCTTGAAATATAGCAGGCACTTAAGGCATTATCTATTATATTTTTTCTGTGTGTTTTTAGGCTCGTTTCGATGATTGTGCCAATTGTTGAATGGATTATTGTGGCATACATTTAGGCATTAAGTACAAATTATTTTAGTGTTGCGGTTGCGGTTGTTAAATTGTTAGTTGTGTTAATATAGCGGAGATGTTAACAATAAATATCGTTGTAATTTAATTTGTAATTATTGGCCTTAACGCAAAGTCAAAGTGCAATAAAGTAATTTGTTAATTAAAATTGTTATTTTCTTGTATTGTTACAAATTTGCAGTCGCTGAGTCACAAGAGCGCTTCAAATTTGAAAGTGCATTGTTCGAACTTTTAAATAATTGTGCAATTTGCTTGCCCTTCACAGAGCTTTCGTATAAATTAACTAGTTAGACACGCTATATGCTGTATGCACTGAATTTAACAGAGTATTCACACGTCAAACGGTAATATTTTATACATATGTAAGTATACAATAATTAATTTATAAGTAACTTTTTTTTCAAATTTACTAAAACCAAATATTTAAAATTTGCTATGGGCTTAAAGCTGTGTCTTTTCCAAATATTTAAAGTATACATTTTCTTGTTCATTAGTCATTTTAATAACGTGTAAAATTACTTTTCTTGAATACTTGAAATTTCGGAATTAATGTGCGATTGTCGCTAGTCCACAATTTATGAAACTAATTTCGAATAATACGTTTAGTTAGTCATCTGATTGCACTTTATACTTTGACTATTACGGAGTTGTTTTGAAGTAAATGAAATGAATGGGGTTTGTTGTTCGTCTGTGTATTTTGATAATTAATTTTTTTGGCGTGATAGTTGTTTCTGGCAGTGGTTAACACACATACACACATGAACAGAGATTAACGTTAACGTTTAATACAAAATCCTACCTCAAAAATACCCGAAAATGAATTTGTCTTTTATTTGTTAGTATTTTGGTATTTTATATAATTTCGTTAGTTAGTATATTAATTAAAGAAACAAATACAAGAAATATATAAAGAAAAATTTTAAATCGTTTTCGTTAAGTATTCGTAAATAATGAAATTGTGGATAAATACATAACAATAATAATGAAATGTTTTGTGATATGTTAATGTGATAATGTTAATGTTGTTGATGTTAGCGACAGTAATACGTAATGTTAAATGCATGTTAAGTGCATGTTAAATGCATGTACGAATAAACAATAAGGCATACAATGAGTTCCATACTAACTATTTATTTAATCAGTTCAGTATAAGCTTACCTGTACACATGGTTTGCATAGATTGACGCACAGTCCATCCGAATCCTTGGAATAGTGCTCGACAAGCTCTTGTAGGGTTCTGTGTATATGGACATTAGAATCTGACGAATGCAAGGAGTATGTTACTGAACTCACCTGAATGTTGTGCGTCTGGCAATGAAGAATCCGCCCTCATCCAATTGTCTGATGCGGTAATGCTTAACCGTATCGCCATCGCGCACTGTAATTATGCATTTTACACATTAAAATATATATATTTAAATTGGTATTAATTATAATGGCATTAGTATGCCTTGTGTGACACCCACCTGATAGCGAGTAGTCATTGTGACGGCTCTCGGAATCGCGTATTAAAAATGCACCGTGCTCGTTCTCTGGCAGTAACAATTTTTTCTCAGCCTCAATGCGTTTGATTTTGCGGAAGTACCAGCTGTAAATAAACATCAACAACAATTAATAAATGCAAAAAGGAAGTCATCATAGTCGTAGTTAGTGTAATAATATTGTATATATCTGATATGCTAAAATCTAGCCATAAAATTGTTTAGTTTATTAAGGAAACTGCCATTGCGAGGCTATCAAATTTTATTTCGATCAAGTGACAGAAGGAGGCACGTGCGTGGATGCCTCTCCCATTACTCCCCACTTCCCCCATTTTAATCATTTGCATAAGTATAAAGTCTAAAAAAAAGTTTTAAAAACGTGTTTAATTCTTGAGTATTCTTCTTTTTCATTAAAATGTATGTGTATACTTTGCAAAAAGACTATAATAAGTGCATTGTGAAAAATTTGTTGCATTGATGGATTTAATGAGGTATCTGCACATACTTGTGCCTCAGTCAAGTGTATTATATCTTCGGTATTTGCCAAAGTTAACTGTATTCTCGTATTTTTCAATAAAATATTTATCTAACGTTGTTTTTGTTATGTTGAACGCGGCGTAATTAAATCATTATGCAATTAGTTTCATATTATATGTGCACAATTTATTTAAATTATCTTTTTAAATTATTATTCAATTTTCGTGCTGAAAATGGAAAATACTTTTGTTATTTATGCACAATTTTTTGTTTGTTGCTGCATGTTTATACTATGCACCAATTGCCATAAATATTTTGTATTTCCCCTATCAGTTTTAGCGACATATTAAATTTTGTTTATGTATTTTATGAACGTTTTAAATTCCAATTTAATTGCGCTTCCGAATCGAATATTGCGGAACTTGGTTGAAATTGTTATGGCTTTTATTTATTTAGTATTTATGTGCACCGATTTAACGTTGTTTGTGATTATCTATTTTAAATAATTCGAAGTAGTCTAGTCAATCGACAGAAATCCTATTTCCAATTTAAAATATAATAGTTGATATAAGTATCATTATCGTCTAGTCGGGATCTCGATAAACTCTTATTACGCTCTCATAGCCTTCCATATTCCAGTATTTAACATCTCTATTTCTGCAACTGTTATTGGATATCAAATGCGGAAATCATCAATGAAATTGCTGTCGACTAAATCTCTTTGTGGCATTAACATTGACCTTAATAAAAAAAATAACTGATACTATTGTTATTCATTTCTTTTCACCTCTCCTATTGCCACTTCCCTTTTATGATGCTCTTTCGAGCAACTGTAATTACAATTAAAGTGTGTGAAAGAGATTTCTTACATAACAGTCGCATTCACAGTCTCAGTCCCAGTCTCAGTTTCAGTTCGATTCACATTTTTTGAAGTTCGTGTCAACATAGAAGATGTCAAAAGCGTGGCTAAAATGTGTCATGCGAGAGGCAACGACATCATAAAAAATGCATAAAAAAATGTATTGTGAAAAGATACACACACTCACACACACACAGAGACAGCTTAATAGTTGCATTGCAAACACTCACACACACATTCACACAGATACATTTGCATAGAAATAGATACATAAGTACATGCATTATTTGCAAGTATAGTCAACTTGTATGTGGGTTATGTGGAAACGAAGCCATTTGTGGGCTTTTGTCTCAGCATTCAATGCGGTTTTTTATGCTCCCCCACGATTTGGCTGGCGTCAATGCGATAAAGGAAACTCATCAGCCTCAATGCTGTGCAAAATATTTTCCGGGCGAACAAAAAAAAAACAACACAACAAAAAAAAAAGAGGCTGGTAAAACTTTTCATTTCAATGCATGTGACAACAACAACGGCACCACTACGACAGCTGGGGCGTGTTAAGTCTTGAAACGTGGCCAAAGTGGGGAGAAGCAAAAAAGTGAAAACAAAAATTTGTGGACAAGGACATGCCTCTTTATGTACACATAAATGCAGCACTGTGACAGCTCGTGTTGGACTCTTGTGCATGCACAGGAGTAACCAAATGCCTGAAATGCCCAAACCACAAAGATAAAACCCCAACAACATTTGCATAAACAAAAAAAAAGCAATATTTGCAGCAGTGACAACAGAGACCAGCTCCAGCTCCAGTTCGGACTGAGTGCACCAGGTGAGTGGATAGCTCTGCACTTGGGCCAACCACCAGCTGCCAGTTTCAATTGCAGTTGGAATACAAGTTAAAACTTAAACGTAGAGCATGCTGTACTACGAGAATACCTCGAAATATACCTGATTAGACTTTGGTTATACAGATCAGTTAGGCACATGACACAGAGCAAATATTTAAGAATTATATGCGACAATGGTTAGATGGAAGAAGCCAAAGATGATGATAACTTTGAAATAGTTTTCGAATAAATATGTGTATTGAAAATCGACATTTTGGAGAAAAAACAATTTGACGTACATTCTACTCCCTTTTTTATTTATCTCATATTTTAATTTATTTTCTGGTCAGTTTGAAGTCTTTCTGTGGCAAATTGTTGACAGTTGGTTGGCAATGTAATAAAGTTGAGTTTTCAACTATTAGAAAAACTTAAATCAAAATTTATTGCGCATCTGCTACGACTGAAATCTGTTGTTGGCCTATTAACAAATGTACCCTTTGCATGCAAAAGTTTGTGGGGTATAGAAACATGCACACAGCAAATGGCAAGACAGGACGCAATGGCCAGATGTGATGGCATCCAGCTTGCAAATGGCATTTGCCAGTTCTATTGAATTTCACTTTGGCTTAGAATGCAACCAGACAGTGGAGACTGACTCTGGGGGAATTGTGTGTTCTTCTTTGCTTGCTTTTGTTTCTCCTTATTTTTGCACATTTTGTTTTATTTTATTTTTTTTTTCGTTTCTGCAATGATTCTGGCTTGACCGGCCTAGAGTCATTTAGTTAGCTGGAATTCAACGGGTAAAGCTGCAAGTAATCTGATTGCGCAAAGCCATTTAAAGCTATTATTAAAAGAACTTGTGGCTCGGACACAACGCGACTCTTAGCTTGGCTGGCACTTTTAATTGGCTGTCTGCTTGTTTCAATGGGAGGGCGGCAACGTTGGGGAGTTGTCTGTGTTGAGTTTTTCTGTCGTTGTCGTAGTGGTTGTCGTTGTTGCTGTTGTCATCAACAAATGGTTGTCTGCCATCAACATCACCATCATCATCATCAGATTTTGCAACAAACTTACTGCTGTTGAACAGTAATTTACGAGTCGACAGTCCAGTAGGATTACGGGCTACTTTATGGTTTGAATTAGTTAGGAGCTCCTTTGGCTGCTTCTTATGAATGGACCTCAAGAGCATACAATTTGAGTGATTGATATGAGTGCTCATGCTACATTCATGGTGCATTCATTGCAGCACGTGTCTATTATGCCAATGAGCCTTTATTAGACGCCATTAAGCGACTTTGAAACTGAAGTTTCGAGTTTGCTGGTCTAGCAACAAGCGCACTGTGTTACTGCCCATCGTCAATTTAGCCTATTTATAGACCCATCGATTACTGCCCATTTAAGGAGCAGTCTGCATGCATGACTTTCATAAATATGCAACACTTTAATTACATAGACAAAGACATACAAAGAGAGAAAGAAAGATAGAGAGAGAGCGATGAGATGAGATGTCCCTGGGACCAAAGCAGCTGCAGACGCACTCGATGTTTGTCAGGCGGCTAATGTGAATAACAGAATGACCAAACTGCACCACTGAATATACAAGGCAAGATTTTTGCTACACAATAGTATCTTCACACGCAGCACTGTCTAGAACATAGTTTACACTGAAATAAACAGCTGTAATGCAAATAATTTGCTGCAACGAGTTTAATCTACCTAGTTATGTTGGCTACACAGCTTTAACAGAGCCTTGTTAAAAAATGTAACAGATGAATTTAGAATATCTAACATAGACGTAACTGTTAAATTAGCATTAGAAACACAAAAGGTATAATTTTGATTGATATAAGAAACTAAAATTTAAATAGCGTTTTAGCTAAACATTGGCTAAATAATTGTTAATAAAAACAGTATTATTTTTCAGTTACGAATTTTTTTCAGTTTAATCAGTTGGTAAGTTGAACACTTGGCAAATTTAAATATCTTACATATAGACATAGCTAATAAGACAAATGCTTAATTGCAATTACATGAGAAATATGGCGGAGTATAGCATTCAAATTGTTTTTTTGATGAATATTTGCTAATTAATTGTTAATAATTTAAAAAAATAGCTGGGAAAAAAAGATTGGTATCGGATAAAAGTTATTCTCTGAGTGCACGCCAACAGTAAGAGAATGAAAATTATGCCTTGGGACTAAAGGTTTCTACTAGCAATTGTTGACCATATCTTTTGCCGTCTGTTCGACGTATCGATAGCAATATATTAGTCATGAGACTCATGATTGCAGTACATAACTCGAAAAATTGTTCTAGAAAGATCCAAAGCGATATTTATAGACAGAGCCAAATGCTTGCACACCGATTGAAGAGCACATTACGACTATCTGCTGGCCAAACGGAATGGAGCGGGAAACGGGGACGGAGGCGAAGACGAAGCTTGAAGCTTGTCTCACACGCATGCCACCAAGCCAAAATCAAATGCCATGCAAGGCGCAGTCGCAGCCACCTCAAATGCTGTGGCTCCTCTTGTGGACTGGACCAACTATTTTTAAACAACGCAAATGCAACGTAATGTCTAAAAATATCCACTAGTTGCTGTTGTTGTTGTTGCTGCCGCTGCTGCTGCTGCAACAAACGAGCCAAAGATACTTGCTACATGTTTTTCCTTTGGTTTTTTTCTACAATTTTTCTACGTCAGACCATAGTTTAGTGGCTAGTTTTGTGTGTTGGTTTTTGGCCATGGTTAGTGGAACGACAACAACAGCAACAACGGCAACAGCGTAGACGATGAGGACCATCGATGCTGAGATGCTGCCACTATCTTTGGGCTAACATGTTTGGCTTGTTTTGGCTGTTAACTTAATTGCGGCGTTGCATTTCATGCACAAACAAGGCTGGCATCGACATGCACTTTTGAGTTAAAATTAGATTAGATTCAACATGCCAACGCACTATGGTTTTTTTTCGGTTTTTTTTGGCATAAATTCAAATTTTTTTATTGTTCCGATTTGAAATATTTTTTTTTTTATCATCTACATATTCAAATTAAAAGAAATCATCAACGGTTTTGCATGGAGTTGCCACCTTTTTTTTTGGCGGGCCATCCAAAACAGCTGATTTTTCGAAGCACGCTTCATTGACAATTCAGCTGAAAATATTGTCTGTGTTTACTTGGGCACACTTTAGCAAATAAAAGCTGATCAAAAAGTTTAAATATGGAAAACGCAAGTCCAGGTATTTAAAAATCTATTATAATAAAGCTTTTGTTATTGTTGAGTAGTTTTGTCATTGTTATTTTAATGTGTTGTTATGTGTTTTGTTTAGATAACTACTAATTAATTGTCTTGTGTTTCGTGAACTAGAACTTCTGTATGGCAAAGAGTTGCAAAAAGGTTTAAATGCAACCTTGTTAAGGCAAGTAAACTTATTTCAATGTCATTAACATTTCCTGCCCATGTTTGTCCCATTTAACAAAAATTTGCTTTATTGCAGCTAAGATCGTGTTTAGCCATTCTGAGCCTATTGATGTTTGGAGCAACAACAAGTCAGTAGAGGCAATTGCACAGTATATATTGGACAAATTATCTCCAAAAACATTTAAACGAATGAGTTAATAATTCCATTTCACAAAAAGTAAAAGCATTTACTAATTATATAAATAAAGCATTGGCCAAGTTGCAATAGAAGTTTGATAACTGTTTTAGAAGAAGAATAAATAGTATGAAAAATATAAAAACAATTTATAATAAATATGTTATGATAGCGCAAACCAATCCAAATTAGAATTTCTGTGTTCAAATTAAATTTCAGCTCAATAACTAAAAAAAAAATATTTTTTTCAAAAATCTGTTAAATATTTTATATGGTGACTATAAGATATAGTGCCCCAAATCATATGAAACTTGGTGGGTCATCTTAGAAACATAAGAAATGTATACAAACCAAATTTCAAATCAATAGCTTTATAAACCAAATAGTTGGGTCAAATCGGTCAGATTGACTATATTGCAGCTATATGAAATAGTGCCCCAAATCATATGAAACTTGGTAGGTCATTTTGGGAGCATACGAATTGTATGCAAGCCAAATTTCGAATCAATAGCTTTATAAACAAAATAGTTGGGTCAAATCGGTCAGATTGACTATATGGCAGCTATATGAAATAGTGCCCCAATTCATATGAAACTTGGTAGGTCATTTTGTTAGCATAAAAAATGAATTCAAACCAAATTTCAATTCAATAGGTTTAAAATTAGAGTTTATGCCAAAAAAAACGGAAAAAAAACCATAGTGCAACGGCAGCTTGGTCATGTTCAGAGCCACAGTCCATGTCCGGTTTGCATCGATGTATATCTTTGTATATCAATATATATTGCAAAGTGTAGCTCACATCTTCATTGGCAATTTGGTCGAAATGCTCAAGTGTTGATGTGGCTTTGGGCCTGCACTGGAATTCAGCTGGCTGCTCCAATTTGCCTAGTTACGGCACTTGACGTGCCCACTTGATTGAGTCCCTGGTCTCGGATCTGGCCCCCATTCCCGTCTCGTTTGATTGACACTTGGCCGCAAGTGTGTGTGTGTGTGTGTGTGTGTGTTTATTTGTTGTTTTCACCGTGCCCAATTCTAGACAATTGAGCCAAATTGTGCCAGGTTGACTGGCTAACTGGCTGCTCACTAACTAACTTTGGCAGCAACAAAAAAAAGTCCGAAACAGAAACTAATCCATGCAACGGTTTAAACGTTCCACTGTCAATTGTTTGTGGCTGCCCCAATTGCCAATTGGCCAGCCAGCATGCTGTTCAATTGCTTTGGATTTATTGAAGCAGGTCATGATGTTGTTGTTGTTGTTATTGTTGCTGTTATTATTGTATTATTGTTTGTGCAATTAGCCAGATATATTATAACCAAATATACATACAGCTGCGGTCAAAAAAATAGTAGTGCCTGCAATGAACTTACAAAAGCTCAAAATTTAAAGACTTTTAATTTATCCAAATTTTTTATTTAATTTTTTTAAGATACGTTATTATATTGTAAATCCATCTGAGAAATCAAAGATAGTGAACAGTTATTATTTTTCGACTTAGAATTTTTTTCTTGTAATAGTCTGAAAAATGGGCGGTCAAAATAATAGTAGTGAATGCATTAAAAGTGGAAAAAAAGGATATTAAGCAGGAAAGGCACTTGATTTGATATTTATAATTGTTCTTTGATAATTTTCTATAAATTGTATAAAAAATATTTTGCTTAGAGTTGTTACAATGGGGCGTGGCAAGCATTGCACTCCAGAAAAGCGTGGTCCTATAAAAAACTTATTTCAAAAAGGATAACGTTTAAGGAAGTGGAAAAATTTGATTAGATGATTGCCAACCATAATCAGAAACGCCATTAAGTAGTCGCCAAAATAGGATAAATGTGGAAGACCTCGATCCATGTCCAAAAGACAAGTGACAAAAGTAGTAAGGTTTTTGAAACGCGACCCTTTTGCTCCTGCAGCACTTAAAAAAAAGGACTTTGGTATGGACCAAAGTGTGTAAAACATTCTTAGATGTTTGCGAAATAATAATCTGGCAGAAAGAAGCCCGTGAAAAATTCCGTTATTGAAAAAAATACCTGCCCAAAAGCGATTTCGATTTGCTAAGGATCATCTGAATTGACCCTAGAGAAATAAAGAAACCTCTAGTGGTCGGATGTGTCCAAAATTATTTTTATTGCTGGTCGAGGATCTCGACAACATGTAAGGTATCCGTTAAAGTCCGAATATCAGCCCAGATTCACCTGCAGGACCATCAAACATTGTGGTATGAGAATAATAACCTGGGCGCATTTTCACATTATTGGGTCCAACCCATATAATGGATCATAACCATAATGGAAAGGCACGAACACGTGAAAATTCTGCAGGACACTATGCTACCGTATTTTTCAGATGATATGCCGATAATTTGGAGGTTCCAACAGGACATAGCCCCAAGGCATATCAGCAAATCTTCGAAAGAATTGTTCGCATAGAAAAAAGTTAATGTAGTGGAGTGGTCACCACGGTCCCCCGATCTGAATCCCATTGAAAATTTGTGGTCCGATATGAAGAAGGATATTGCCAAGCATCAACCAACAAATAATATTCATCTTTGGAAGATCGCTAGGAGCGCCTGGAGCTCAATACAACTAGAACGATGTAAAAGCCATGATCCGTCGTTGTAAAGCGGTAATTCAAGATAAAGGCTTCACAACAAAGTATTAAATTTGTTAATTATTAAGTGCATTTCACATATCTAACCTTTTAAATAAAAAAAAGGGGGTTTTGGATCGCTTTCATCATTAAAATATTTGAATATGTTCATCACTACTATTATTTTGACCGCCCATTTTTCAGGCTATTGCAAGAAAAAAATTCCTAAGTCGAAAAATAATAACTGTTCACTATCTTTGATTTCTCAGATAGATTAACAATATGTTAACGTATCTTAAAAAAATTATATAAAAAATTTGGAGAAATGAAAAGTCATTAAATTTTAAGTTTTTGTAAACTCATTGCAGGCACTACTATTTTTTTGACCGCAACTGTATATGCACATGTAATTTGCGCTTTCCAGCCAGCGTCCGTATCGGCAAACGGGTTTTGAGGCATTTTTGTTAAAACGTCACGCGTGATTCAGAGTCTGTGAATTAACTGACTGTGGATTACCTCAGAAGATTGCTGTCCAGCCCAACAGCCCGGACAGCCCCGGCGGACCGACAACCATCTCATCGCGTACGTAAGAGTTGCTCAGGTGTTTTGGCCCGGCTAAAACTGAAATGCCATTAATTTACATCTGTTAATTAGCTGTTTAAACTTTTCCACGGAACACGTTCCCTCCCTCTTCAACCGAGGCCGATTTGATTATTGTGTATTGAATAAATTTCCACTTCGATTTCATATAACGTCATGGCTGAGCTTTAATTCCTGATTTGCGTTTTCCAATCGCCAATTGCCAATGCATTTTTATGCATATTAATTGGAGTATGTTGTGGATTTTTCTTTGTTTTTGCCTTTTTTGCATTTGTCGAGCGGCGGCGCACGACAAAAATGCAGCCAAGGCGACTGTCACTTTCTCTATAATTGTTGTCTTGGTCATGTTTCGATTTTATTTATATTTATTTATTTTGTTGTTTGTTTTTAACATGCTTGTTCCGACATCCGCTGCCTGACACGCGCACATATGTACATACATAAATTTATTTTTAAATATTTAATTAGAAACATTAAAGATCAGTTGATGTTTTGTAATCAAGAAACACATCATACGAAATGAGAAAACAAATAAATCAATTTGCCAACGATGCGCATGAGTAATATAAGAATTAACTTTATGTTTAATACTTAGCCCAAGTGCGACTTCTGTTTTGTCATGTCAAGTGTTCACTTACCTGCAAAGAATTGAAAATAGAACTTTAGTATAATATAAAATAGTTATAAAAATTAATTTACATTCTATTGCTGGGAAATCTAATGAAGCACTTTTGACACGCGACGTTTGTGAATAAAACAAAGCAAAGCAATGAATTATTTATAAACAAACTTTGAGCAGATATTCTGATTCATGTAAGGCAATATGTTAATGATCTCTGATCTCTGGACACATGAATGAACTTGTTGAGTATCTACAATTACAATGCATCTACATTAGATACTAGATACTTGTATCTACGTGTAGTGACAACAAGCCCAACAGCTATGCAAATACGTAAGTGTACTATCTAATTCAGCACTTGAAACAAGCAAGTCTTGACAGTTAAACACAGCAACTAAAGTTGTAAAATACACATTTAATTAGGGCAATGTCTAGAGGGAGGCTGAAGACAGTTCATTAAGGTCGAATATTTGCCTTCTCTCTTTGTCAAACAATAAATATTTATACGAGAAAATGAAAGCAGTTTATGTGCATTTTCATATTATAATTTTCTATCGTTATCATCAACTAAACTAAATTATGAATGATCCCAAGTGCAAAGCTTTTCAATTGTGACTATACAAATTAATTAAGTATATCTTATTAATTTATACTTAATTGTTTATCATATAAACAACAATAATTGCATTTACCCAGTCCAGCAATCAAAAATTTTATAGACGTGATTTTAGCTTAATTTAGCTCTGTCTTTATATTGAATTAACAACAAAAATTAGGTCACGTCTTGGGCATTAAACAATTGTCGTCCTTATATAATTGTTCCTCATATAAACAGATGTTACAACTACTACAAAGTATAAATAAACTTGATTTCTTTATAAAACTATAGCTTTATAAACTCGAATTCTTGACAACGTTTGGTTGAATTCGTTCGAAACGTTTTCGATTCGTTTCCTGCATTTGAAATTGCCGCATTTAAGCGTTAGGCTACTGCCAATCACAGCACATGGACACGCACCACAATTGACAGTTGTGGACCACAATGGGAGCAAGTGTCTATTTATAAAACCGAACCAAACCAAACCGAACTCAAGTGTAGCAAAGTGTATACTGTGCCATAGATAATTGTTGATGGCGCCAATGCAATTTTATTCCAGGGAGGAGCCGGAGGAGCCAGTGGTTGGTTAAATAAGCGCTCAGACAAAAAAAAATTGGAATAATAACAAACTAGCAATGGGCAATGTTGATTTTCTAGTTACTGTTTGATGGTGCTGCAGAGCACCACTTAACAACAATGTGAACAACGTTGCCGCGGCCGTTGCCAGCGTTTATTTAATTGTTTTTTGTGTTTTGCCGCAGGCTGGTGGACAGGATGCCCAGTCAGGCAAGTAGGCAGGCAGAGTGCCTAACACGGCTAGGCTAACAAACGACACTTGTTTATTTTAGGCTCCATCGGATTTCGTGCGAAACAAATTTCAAATCAATGCACAGCAGACAACAACAACAACAACAGCGGCTCTTGGATAATGGCAAAATTGCCATCGAGCTGAGCTGGAGAGCCCATCTAAAAATAGCCATAAACCATTTACCAACCCATCCTGCAGCTACTACTCGTACTCAAACTCGTGCTCTTGCTCGTATATGGCCAGGCGTGTCTTAGTCCAAGCACAATTTTATGCAGAAATAATTTGTTAATGCCAGGCTTTCGATTTTGCACCACCTGCAAATGGACAAATGCTGGTGGTGCCTCCACGGTCTTCAAGCTAATGCTGCTAATGCGGCTGGCAAACGTTTTAGAATTTCACTGGTAGTTGCCATCTGACCATCTTAACATCATACCATTTCTAGCAGTGGAAATGTGCAAATAGAAAATGCCATACGGCCATAAAATGCATTGTAAGTAAAAAGCCAAGCCAAGCCAAGAAATTATCAAGTTCCGGCATCAAGCACCGTTTGCCATTAACGTTTTTTCTACATGTGCTTTTTTTTTTTTGAGTGAGCACAGAGAATGCACTTTCCAGATAAAATCACAAAATAAAGAAAAAATAAGCCAAACTTTTCTTGTAGCATGCACATTTTCTATTCGCCGCGATCATTGAGAGAACCAAACACAAAACACGCAAATGTAATTTGAGAATCGACGCTGCAAATCTTTGTGGCTGATACGACAATTTGGCTAGCAAATTATTGCTAGAGAATGTTAGCAGCAATGACATTTATAAGCAATTTCTGTAACTATTTTTAAAACCACTGCATTTTCTATTATAGTTATTATTATCATGACAATTGCTTGAATCCGAGATCGTATCCAAAACAGTGCGGTTCAATGTCAATTGTATTCATTGTTTGGCGAGGGCTCCACATTCAATTCGATAGAAAGGCAAAGTCATGAGTTTATTAATGATCATACAACTACTTCGATATCTATATGTAGGAGCTAAGTTTATTGTTCTGCATTGCATGTAGAAGCAAAGCAATTAGTTGAAGCGAGTGTTGATAATAAAACAACGATACCCTGTTATCCACCTTTAATCTGGGGAAGTCTGAAAAATTCAGCAAGTGAGCTTTTCAATGCACAACAAATTTTGCCAAAAGTTGCCAAATGCGAAATTTGTTTTAAATTATCAATGGGTAATGTGTTCCCTATTTAATATACTTAGACAGACACTCATCGAACAAAAATAAATACTGTTCTACTGGAAGGCATTTAACTGCTGGGTTGTTGATGTTTACTCGTCGACAACGAAGAAAACCGACTGGCGGGCACCAATTTGTCAAAAATAACGGAAAGAGCTAGATGAATCCAAGCAGAAAATAGTAATTGATTGATTATCTTCGAATTAAAGAGTTGCACAAGCTGCCAATTTATTGGCTTTTACACTAATATTTGAAC